>JAUELE010007228.1:0-16978 GCA_031471655.1 Diodora aspera
TTGTTGCCATGGAAACGGAAAATATTATTTTCAGAAAATTAAAACCCTCAAAAGGCACAACTAGACCATGTGCCCGAGGTGTGTACCAAGTTTCGGCGAAAAGGACCCAGTGGTTCCAGAGTTCTGTTTCGGAAACGATGTCTCTGGATGCTAACGCCGACGCTAACGCCGACGCCGACGCCGACGCCGAAGCCAAAAGCAATATGTCTCCCCCTCCTTTGAGGGGGAGACATAATTATCTTTTAGACTATTTGATTCTCTCTACCATTCATTTAGTCATGATAAACTTATCCAGATCAATTCGGATCTTGTGCAGATACTGCTTTGCTTTTAAACGTTTCTAAAATGCAAAATACAAGTATTCCAATGTATTTCATTGACAGCCATCCACTTCAGCCATACCAGGTACTTTGGGGCAAACGAAATTTGCAGTTTGATTCTGATGTAAAAAATGAATAAATATCACATCTTACAATCGATATATTAGCGATTCCTTTTTCTGCACGTGTGACAGCCTTTGTAATAAACATTATTTAAAATCACTGGGCCATGCAATTTCCTTGAAACAATGATATCCTTACCCGAAAAACTATATATTTAAAATACGCATGTCTTGTCACTTAGACTGGTGTAAAGGCACTTAAATTTGATAATTACATTGATAAACGTATTTTGCATTTTGACTAATACCTACAGCGCCGTGGGAACAAATTTCATAGTTCTAGGGGGGGGGGGGCTGATTTCATCTCTGAACATGAAAAGCGAGGGAGTGAGTTACCGCCATGCCATTTGTTCAAAAGCACATGCAGCTTCTTTCATTAGGATTATATATACATATTACTTTCCATACAAATCTGATATAAACCCTACCGCTGCCCGCTGACATCTTTCGAAAAATAGCACATATTTAATAGTGGCAGGAAAATGCCGACCCCTGTTCCTACAAGCCAGAATACAATAAAGTATGTGGGTGGAGGTAAAATACTGTTCATGATAGAATGCCGAATTCTGAAAACAATGTCGGCATTTCTGTTTTACAAATTCTGTTCTGAAGACATCAATGTCAAATCCTAAAATGACGATTTAATTGTGCTGCATTATACTAATTCTAGTGTTTTGTCTCGAAATGATATTTTCCGTTGTTACACATGTACTTCCTTAGCAAATACAGTGAGGCTTTTAATTCTACAACGAGACCGGATTCGTAAAAGTTGTTGGCGGAGCAAACAGCAAACTCAACCGTCACTCCACTGCAAACCGGATTCTGCTTTTTCCTTCCGGAATTCTGAACAGTATCTGTTTGTGAACTAATTACAGCCTATTCAACTGTTTAATTACACGTGACAGATATCGTCTTGGGGAGGATCTCTTGTCCTATTGTCTTACGTCATGTGCAGCGGAGGACAAGAAGATAAATACTGAGAACGTTTGCCGTATTCATCACTCACCATTGGTTTATTTTCTTTAAATTTTACAGACATACTATTTCGGGACTAAATATTGACTTAAATGCCAGCCCCACGCCGACGTGAATTGCGGATCATGGTGTGAGTGACGTCGGCGGAACAGTCGGCGCCGCTGTATCTTCGGACTCCTCTTCAAGTATGCAGAACATCTACCAGCAATTTGTTCGTCGGAGAAGAGGAAGGGTATGGTTACACGACATCGCGCCTTTAATAGGTGTGTTGAGAGGGAATTAAGGAGGTTTGCCATCGCTGACAGGTCCCTACGGCCTGTCCGAAGGGTGGGCTGGATCTAGGGAGACCTCTCGACTGACCGGAAGCCCATAAAACATGTCCGAGCAAGGACACAATCAGTGGTCAATGTATCAACAAGATCGGACAGAATGAGGCAGCTAATGATTTCAAGGTTGAGAAAGAATTTTAAGTTTGTGTCAAATTTCAGCTCAGCTATATATCGATGTCAGTTTACTTCCCTGACACTTTAAGTGCCATAATTTAAAAGAAGATTTATTTATGAAGTCAGAACTTGCAAATTACAATGTACAACCTTATGAGAAAAGAAAAACAACTTTCAGTTGCATAAATCAGAGCCGTGACATATGACGTGTTGGATGTGCTACAGGTTAAACTGTAATTAATACACCCATTTGGTTTATAGAACAAGAGCATCTGTACACCAATGGAAGAAATCGTTATATTTCAATCGAATGCACAAAACATCGCTCAGGTTATAAATATGTATATCACCGGTTTCAATGTATCCTGTATAACCAATCCTAGTTAGTCATGGTGGTAAAATAAAGCCATAAAAATGAAGACATCTCATGAAGGTTTATTGAAGTATGTTTTATCACACAAAATTAAATAATTATAACACAAATATATATAAATATATATACTTCGGCACTGCCCCCTTTATTATTTTATCTATTTTGACTCGGTTTTACCGTAGTATAAGTATACTAATGTGGAAGAAAACGATACCAAAAGTCTGAAATACAATCGATAAAAAAAAACTATAAAGAGATATGCATTAAATTTTAAGTGAGCGTTTGTTTAGCTTGAGGGAGCCAAATGACAATCTATGAGATGTTTTATGAACAGTGACACACAGGCATGGGGTTGAAAAAGAGATTGAATATTTTTTATTTGTATCATGTCTTTTAGATTTCAGTATATGTTGAAAAACTGCATGTCATAAATGCTAAACAAGTTTTCATTAATGGTTATTTAAGTAAATGAATAAAGTTACAGTAAAACTGGTATTTCTGTCAGCCGTGGAACGCTTTGAATGTAAACAGACTTCACTGAGGAAAATACTTTTTTTCTATAAACAAAGTAAACTCCTTTATATATTTAATCGGAGATAATGATCTGATGTACCCATTAACATTACTTTAAAGCTTCCTAATGGATTGAGTCTCCATCTTCTTAAATCTAATATAGACTATCTCCACATTTTAATACAAATGGTGTTCGTTTTAACACATAAAGTATGCAAAGTATATGATCACATTAATGCCTTGCATAATAGGACCTCATAGCAGCAGATAAATGACATTTTTAAGGGTGAACATTCTCTGAAGTTGTAAATAAAGCGACGGGGATAAACATCCTGAAAAATTATATTAACAAGAAGGCGTGGAAGAAACCTCCCTGTCTCAGCCCACTAGCAACCCATCGCACCTGTCACGACAACATCACCGTCACAGCTAGTAACATGGAGGAGTCTGCCGACTGTTGAGACCCTTTGTTCTTCACTATATGAGTTTGTGTCTTAATTAATATACATACTGATCTTTGATGGCCTTTCAAGTCGCCGACAGCGAAGGTACATTTGGTCGGGAATGATAGGAACAACAAAGATGAAATATGACAGCCAAGGGGTGTTAGTGCAAGTCAATAAATACTTGTTGGCCATGCCAAGACTAAGAATTATCCAAGTATACTTTTTGCCTATGCTAATGCATCTTTAAAGAAATTTGATTGCAATTAATACCTTTTGCAGTTCCAACCAATTGACTTGGTTACATTTTCAAAGTTGGAGTTGCACGTTTTCATTCCAGCGAATTACATAGTAATTGCCCGTTCCGGTTTCGTTTCTTTGGTCCTTGTTTTGTATTAATCTTTACCTTTTGAAGTCAAAGACGAAAGCAATCTTATGTAACGCCATCGATTAAAGTTGTGTCAGAAATGTAATGGTTATGAATATTTGCATTAAGAAATGAAAAGAATCTTAATGGAGCTCTGGTTTTGGAGCATTTGTTTAATGTCTGTAGCACATAGAAAATCTAGTTTTAACTCAGTCAGAAGGTGACATGCAATGTGCATGATAAAGAGAAGCTTACAGATAATAATTAAAATAATTAAATGACAAGAACCAAATATCTTAAATTTTGACTCAATTATTGCTAAAACCGATGACATTAAAACTCTCAGGTTACAAATAATTGCATAACGGTCATTTTCTAGCACCAAGCTGTAAGTATATGTGAATGGTAGAAGGCAACCATCACCAATTTTGAAAAGGAGAGTTCTGGGGTTACATTCTGTATTTATTCATGTGTTATTTTTACAAATATATTTTTGCCTGTTTCTACAAACTTGTACCGAGTCAACTACATGTACACTGATTTTATATCCTTACTAAAAATTTACAAAATTGAGAAAATTCTATGTTTTCTCTCTCAACAAGCTTAGCATTTGTTGTCTTGAAAATAACGCTCTTATTTCGTGTTTTTTAATGCAATTCTCAAGTGGATCTTATGGAGACCACAAATCTTCTTTGATTTACCCGTCCCGTGTGCTTAATACACAAACGATAGTTACGTCCTTTTATCTACTTGATGCCTTAGTTTAAAGCAAGTGTGCATCTAAGGCAAACTGATTAAAATTTAGTACTTCTTAAGTGATGCACTTAATGATGAAACAACTATCACAAGGTTTTAATGTATTAATATACAGCAGCTTCTTGTAAGAGCTTGACAATAAAATTTATCGCTCAGTATCAAAGACCAGAGCATATTAAATATTGTTTAAGGTTGTATGGAGTGATTGCACTCAGATCATACAAACAGCGTTTCACTTTAGATTATCACTATACCAAATTACGATCGCGTCATATTGTTTTTTCTCTCACAAGTTTCATATCTCGCAATATGTGGTGGAAATTTATTAATTTCGTGTGTAGTGTTAATGTTTTTAATGCGTGTACAATTCTTCACGTTTTTATTTTTAGTGAGCATATATTGTAAAAACAAGTGCTGTATTTTAAAGTCTTTTCATGGAGTTTATATAATGCAATATTGAATCAGAAGTTATGAAATTTATATTTAAGCAGTTGGCATCTTCTATTGAAACAATCCACTATCCTGATTTTGTCGGCAAAGTAAACAGAAAGGGAACAACAAACGAGTAAGCACTTTGTATATAGCCCTGCCAATTTGAAATTTAACAAAGTGTGTCCAAAATCCTCTGTCTGTTGAATATTATCAGCTTTATAAGCATATATACAAATAATACAAGGACGTAACACGTTTGATAAAATGTTAGTATTTGACACTAATTATTAAAAAAGAGGTTTTTTTTACATGCATGGCATGTGTAATCTGATTCTCGTGTAATGTCTCATTCTGTACATATTTTATGATCCATGATCTCCATGATGTATAAGCCTACTTTATGTTCACGTTTGGGTTTATTTGTATTAATCGTTACAGGGCGGCAATTTTTGTGTGTAAAATGTATTCTCATTCAACACAAACGTGCAGTAAGTACTGCATGGTGTTTCTTGGTTCGTGTATCATCGTCTGGTGGTTATAACGCTATCGCTATTAAATTGTAATTAAAATACTTTTAACTTCATGTAAATGTGCTTTTCAGCATACATGTGTATGTAACATTTGGTAAGTCCCTAAGTCCTTATCAGTATCATTTTATTAAAGGTAAATTAAATCGGCAATGTGTCACCCTCTCGACCTCGACTTAGGAGGGATATCAGTAGGAAACAGGACATTATAGTATCCACACAATCACGGGGACTTGATAAAAGTCGAATGTGAGCACTATATAAGGAGAAGAAGTGTTGCACTTGTGCATGTCTAGTCCTCTCACCATCTGTCAATAAAATAAGTTTAAAACAAATAAACGTTTCTAATTATCTTTAACGCCAAATATACTGGCGGAGAATCAGGCCGGCTTGACATTAACACGTGGATAAGGATTAATGACAATCCTGTATTCTTGTAAACGTTTGCAACACTTATACTGTAACAATAATTGATATCAACATTTGTTTTATATGACATTCTCTTTGTTCCATACGAGCAGTTGCTTACAATCGTAATGCTGAGCCTGCTTCTAATAGCAAACACACTGTCCTAATGTTTGGAAATGTTGTACACTAAAGGTGCAGGGCCCTGTTTCACAAAACGATCTTAGTTACGATCAACCTTAGTGACTTGTTTAATTTTAAAAATAATGTGGCAACATTTGATCATATTTCTCATGACAATTTAGGAGTGATTTTTGTCAACTGAAATGATAGTTAAAACTCGGTTTAAAAATTTGATCTTAAGAGTTTACGATCAACTTAGCGTTCAGATTATTTTGTGTAACAGGGCCCAGGATTTAAGTGTTAGGCAAACGCAAAAGTAAAGAACTGTATTTGCAGTGATTATTAAAACTGATACCATAACATAATCTCTATAACTCATACTCTCTTTACTCGTTCGTGTAGCCGTAGAGAATATCAATATTCCGCCGTAAATTAATTGTAATTGACCAAATGTGAAAGATGTAACTGAGTAGCTGTAAGCATGCGCAGCTACACCACATGATCATATAGTCTGTCATCCAGACCCTGAAGTTTTATTTTAACAGAGACAAGCACACAGTCTAGATATTTTCCCAGTCTGTATAGCTGCAGCTTCTGAAGTGAGCAGACTCTCGTGGATCTTATTTATTTTATTACAAATGTACATTGTTTCAATTTAATTAAAAAATATATAGAAATATTAATCTAACTTCAGAGACTATATTTTAGTCTACACATAACCAGTACCTTGTCAGAGAATGGACTTGTGGTATTTTAAAGAAATATCTATGCAAACACAGGACCAAGTCGATTAGTATATTTTCATTGTTTTTGGTACTAATATAAAATAATACAATATATCTATTATTTTGACAATCCTCCCAATACTCATATGATAAAACGAAGTTGCTGATTGTTATCTATTGGATGAAACACCAAACCTGGACGTTCATGTTAATGAAGTGAATTAGTTAACCAAAAATAAAAGGTTTAAAAGCCTAGAAACTTTCAGCATTTAATTTCAAGCGGTATGACTGCAAAGACTTTTTAAAGTCACAACTTTTGAGCTAACTACAAAATATCCTGCATCGTCGAAAACTCGTGATAAATGATCTCATAGTTTGAAGATAAACACAGTTGGATAAAATAAATACGAAGATGAATAACAATAAGTCTGAAGAAAGCCCACCTATATCGTTTTACTAAAATACAATGTCAATGCGAATTATTAGTTTTAATGTTCAGTTGTTTTGAATTAACCAACATGTTATTCGATATTCAAAACTTCTTTACATTAGTTTTAAGATAAACATTATCATGATAAAGTGCTCAAAGACTTTTCTACGAGACTTTTCTTGTTAATGTAGTTGTTGACTTGTTCGTCCATCTCCACCTCCAGAAGTCGAATCCCTCGTATGAGACTGGCACGTCGTTTAATGGGCCCCACAAGTCCTCAGTCTGTCTGCAAGTAGTTAACACATTTCATCAGTCTCGTTTAACCAAGTACGGAGGACACAGCTCTAAGCACATGTACACAATTTAAGCCGCTCGTTTCATCACCAACTTGAAGAAGGCCTTTTTTCCAGTCTGCTACATGAGAGTAGCGTTGACATACAGTTCTCACAAGTGCTGGAACCAGACAAAACTTCAAAAATATCCTCATTTGCAACCCGTCCTCCCCTCACCCAGGGGTTGGAACTCGAGGATCAGAAACGTACCCAGACATCAGTCACCACGAGGTATAACTACATCGCAAAACACGGCAATGTTTGAAAGAAAACAAATATAACTGTAGGTACACGCCAGTGTTGGTTCCGGGAAAGAGCTCTATTAGTTTAGAATAAAGTAAAGCAAATATTTGGATAGCTGAACTGTATGTGTGGCAGAGTTCCTCAAATTCTCTGTAACCGCTTTGGAAATGCCATTGAGAGCTTAGTGCTCATTAGTTGCTGTAATGTCCATTGCCGAAAGAAAATTTCAAAACTTTTCAGCATTAGTAATTATAATATTTCATCTTAGATAGTAACAAACTAAACTCTGAACTTTTATTATTTAATGCATTTTGTTGCCTCTATTTGAATGCTGTTAAGAACGAAATGAAGGTACTTATTTTGCTTTTATATTATGCATTTTAGTTTGCGTATAGTATTTGGAGATCAGTATATATCAGATAAAAATTAACAGTACCATCAAGAAGATTCATGAGTGAAATAATAAAGGAAGATTCCGTATCGAGTCAACAAGATTTATTTATTTATTTATTTATATTTTTATTATGACTTGATGCAATCACAGAAAGCAAATGCCTACGTTTACCGCTCTCCCAAGACAACATATTCAAGTAATTAATCTTAAATTAAAATATTTATATCTACATGTCAAATATTTCATGCCTTAACGATTTGTATAAATTATTGGATAAATCTGACACCTTCACAAAAATGTTTATTTTCAATAATATGACACTGAATTGTTATTATACGCCAGGGAATGAAAGCGGGTTTGCCATTATGCGATGAAGTTTTGCCATTGTTGCTAGGGGTTATGGACAATTAAACCTGTTTTTTTCCCCTACAAATATGAGAAATAATGAGGTTTAGTTTAGTTGCAGTTGTATGAGAGGTTTGATGTTGAAAGTTCATACCAAAAGTGAAGTATGTTCGAACTCAATCATTGAATTCGTCTACAATCCGAGCTCGAAGTTATAATTCAATAGAACCTGTCAAGTGACTCAAAAAATATATATTTATTAGAATTGGAAATCTAATAAATGTTTTTATTATAGCTAGTTTAAGTCCCCGTTACATATTAAAAGTTATCTATGTACATCTGAATTACCCCCAACATTTCAAAACACTTTTGCTTTTGAAACTGATGAGTTTAATAATGTTGTTTATGCTGAAAGATACTGTGTCTCTTGTAATGCAAATAGTTGTTACGTTGTAGAAGATGAATGGTATACATTTTATATTTGTGAAGCATATGCGAGTGTAAGAAAGAAATATATTGCAAACTACTTTAGTAGCCAATCAACAATTGAAGTTTATCTTTATTATACATAGCTGTGACATAGCTGTCTTTTTTCTGTCTGTTGTCAAAACGAAACTGTTAACTGAAGCCAAACTGTAATATTGGAAATTTCTACTGAATTGTACATGTCTTCTGTATTTAATGTCTAAAGAAATTTATGAAATTCAAATATGTCTGTCTGTCTGTCCAAAGAAAATACAAGTTCTATCCCGATGTGGACCCCGTGGGGCTTTCGGTGAGGACCATCTGTCACGTAGATAGAATAGGACCCCAGTTAACCAATGCTTGTCGTACAAGGCGACTTAAATGGGGATCTTTTGCTTTCACTCTCCTTTCTGTCGATCCCTTTTATGAGCTGTCTTTTCACTCGATGTGCACCTTGTGCATCACGTTGCATTATGGCTGAAATATTGCCCTTGCAACGTAAAACAGCATTTCAACTCAACAACTATCCCGACGTGGCGAAAGGTGATTGGTTCTACATTCTAATTTGAGAATACAGTGGAGAAGAGTCTGGCCTCAAATGATTAAACCTTTCTGGTCAGTCTGACACACGTCATAACATTTAAAATAACTGTATCAAGTGTGCCGAATGCTCATTCATGCTCACTGAAGAAACAAGCAAGTCTATGATATGTTGTTGTGTATCAAAAGGTATGCTAACTGTTCTATTCAAAGTGGAGAAACTCTCTCTACATTCTGTGCACAATTTAAGACCATTTACAAAGTATTTGACGGCGTGGAAAATAACTTTCGACGTACTTCCGGACAATAAAACTTGAAAGAAAGTGCCATCCATTTGTTTCTGAACGTCACGTGACCCTATCACGTGACACGAAATGACGTCCGGGAAGGCAGGGTATTTCTGCCTCATGACCCGAGCAATTAGATAAATCGGCGAAGGGATTCCTTTTAGAAGTTTTGGAGTTCTTCTACCCCATTTATTATCCGTTTCTTCTAGCTCCGTCAAACGACGGCGCCATAACGCGCAGCGCCGTCTGTTGGCCGCGTGATTTACGACCCCATCCTTGCCACTATTGTTTCGTCGCACGAGTAAATGAACAAAAACACGCCAAAGCAATACAATATTTCTCTAATTTTTGGATGTTTTTATTCGGCAAAAAATGCGTCTTGTGTTCACATGCATGGCAAATGTTCGCATGTTTAGGTACAAATACATGAAGCTTGAATGAAGCGATTATGTATCAACTATAACGTGCCAGAGGGCCGTGATAGAAGTCTCGATTAAGTCAAACAGTTGATATCTGTATTATATATTATTGGTTGCATCTGTCTCTACGTACTCTTTACGTCTAAATAAAATTGCAAGAAATCGACAACAGTGGAAACCACAGAGGAGTATGAAACGCACCGTGCTGTCAAAGAACCTTAATGCACTCATATCTGGTGTCAAGTTAGGAGCACATTTTCAATACGTGCTTCCGAACGCTAAAATAGGTCTCGTGCATTCTGTGTGAAAGTAATAACATAAACTGTAAATCATACATTGTAAAAGTGTAGCCTCATTAAATAACGCCGTATCCCCTTAGTCCCGGCAGTTGCAAACGCGTCTTCGACTTTGAAATAGCCAGCCTTATTCCGAACCTTTCTCTGAGAGTTTACCGAAGAATGCTTCGTCGATTTCCGATTCTTTTCCGAATATGAGCTGAATGGATTTATTTGCAAGTGTAACGTTTTCGAGGGATTACAAAATATTTTCAAGATTCTGAAAGTTCAAACATGTCATATCGTTTATGCATTATTCGTGGTATGTACATACTGTTATGTATATCTATCGTTCCAAATGGTTTTTTTGCAAAACAAAAGACTGGGGTTGACCATGTACCCAACTTCAATGATTTCAGAATATACCATAATATTTAGTATTAGTTGAAACGATAGCAGTGAATCTAAATTGAAGGAGAAATGGTTTTCAATTGAGTATCAGTAAGACACAGAAAATATACTGATGCAAATAAACAAGGGAACGAGGGTACATCTGATGTACTAAATATGTTTTATTTGCAATGAATTTTGAACTTTTCGTATATTTTAATCAGCCATGAAACAGACCAGCCGTCTCGTATGCCCTTCATGTCTAGAATGACCCTTTGATATTGATGTTGTACACTCAAGATGATTTAATTAACAATGTTTTCAACTAAGCGTTCTTTTATATTTCCATAAGTATATTACGAGCGTATTTTCTGAAAATAATTCTCTTGTATGAGACACAACAATCCTTGTTGAAGTTGTCACAAAACCTTTACTCTAACTTTACTCTAGTTTGACATAGGTTATGTGCTCAGCTAGGGTCAGTTTAAGGGACCGTGGGCCCCATTTGGAGGTCACGTTAACGGGGTCCAAATTGAGGTTGGTTGGTTGGATTTATATGGTTTGACTCTTTCAGCCATATGCTTACTTTCGCTAGTTCAAGACTGGAGGAGGAAAGCCGGTATCACCAGTGGGGGCTATAAGAACGAAAAGAAGAGACAACCAGTAAAAAAAAGAGGAAAGATTACACTAGCGCCCCCCCAACATGTGCGGAGCTCGATCAGTCCAATCGGCTTAAATTCGGCCTGTTCACGGCAGAGCATCGCTTCTTCCCTCTCAGTTTAATTTAATAGATGTATATATTTATACATTCAACTGGTTAACTGGGAATACTTATGCGAGTCAACATGTTTGTAGCCATTTAGTAGGGACCCAACATGTTCACGCACATTTGGTGATCAACCAACATGTATGTTTAAATCCTTACATTTAACAGCAACATGTTTCATAGTCATTTAACAAGGAATCAACACTCTGTTGTTCAAACACGTTTAACAGGAACGCCACACTTGGCAAGGAAACCAACATGTCTTGAGAACCAACATTTAACAAGGAACAAACATGCTCATATACAATACAAATAAAATTAAAACCAAGTTTTATATACGTGAGATAAATATTGTTAACATGCCTTACTTCACAGATATAACTTATATATCGATTTACATCGAGACATTTTCAAATCCCACTACCCTATACCAGGTTAAAAACGTCACAAAATTCATTCATACCTTCATCTACCAATTTGCCGAATAAAATCCCGCTTTGCCAAAGGGAATGTGCAAATATATCAACATTTAAATGTTCTATTGAAAAGATTAGGAAGAGTGATGCATCCTATTACTATAATGGTATTCGATAATACAATATTATTCATACAAAATTACGATACTCGGTAAGCCAGTTAACTGCGATTTGTATTAATGCGGAATTATATACTGTTCAAAGAGAGATTCCTATGAAAAACGTTTGTAATATTATTAATGATACATGTTAAATGCAAGTTTAATTGATGTTGATTTGCTCTTACACGGATCTGAAGTTTTAAGCACGTTACGGAATCAACAGATATGTTCGACTGTACAACAAAACATTGGTCAGAGTACCAGATTCACATAATTATCTTTTCCTTCTCTAATAGTTTCTTTTCCTGTCACTGTACTTGTTGTTTTGCATTTGTATTCATTTGCGCCCAACTCGTTTCACTTATAAATAAAATATGTTTAAGTCCAACACGTCCACATTTTATATACACGTACAAGAATACGATTTAGCTCAAATATGTGTTCATATTTTATATGGATATCCCTATTAATTCGACTGAATACGATTTGCCTCAAATATGTGTTCATACTTCATGGATATCCCTATTAATTCGACTATTATGTTTCATCATCTTCGTCTCTTGAATTATATTCTAATACCGTGTCTGACCTGACGTCTTCACTTATCATCTGAATGTAAACCCAGAGTTGCTGATTCGTATAAAACAACCATATAATCTCATATAACAGTCACAATTAAAACTCTAATAGCAAATTAATGTACATAATATAGTTCACCAGCATTAGGTTATTCCGTTGCATGATAGTCGATACATCAGACTAAAGTTTATTCGTGGAATCAGTTGTCCCCTTAAAAGACTTAATTGCTTTTACATGTGAACACTTATCTGCACAGACCTTTAAACTAAGGATATACAGTGCAGAAACTACAACTCTTAGACAACTGTTGGGTGCTCAGGATAAACTTGAGGCACTCTATTGAAACTTATCCGCAATCTTATCAGTGAATGAGTGTCTGTATGAGCCGTGTTTTAGATGTGAATTTGCAAACGAGAAGTCATGATATATTAATCTTTATAATGTTCTGTCTATTTTCTATCAAATGTTAAACGTCGCTTATTTCATAAGAATTTAGTATCATTAACCAGACTGTAAAGCTTTGATATAATGAGGGCTGATTTATGGCAAATTTGATAAAACTTCCGTCTTTCAAGTTTTATTTCAACAAAGATAAACATCCTTCATATTTTTTGTCAATAGGTTTTTTTAAATGGTTTGAAATAAAGCAGTATACATTATAAGCGAAAATATTAAATATTCCCGAGTTGGAACATTTGCTGCTTGTTTCTCTGCCCGTCTGTATGTATGTATGTATGTATGTATGTGTGTGTGTATGTATGTATGTATATGTGTATGTATGTATGTATGAGGGTGTGTGAGGGTTTGTGTGTGTGTTTATGTATGTAAAAGGAGAAACTGATAAATAGCTACACAAACATACACAAAAACAATATAGACAAGACAGAAGGCAATAGAGTCAGACAAACAATACAGACAGACAGACAGACAAACACACAATACAGACAGACAATACAGACGGACAAACAATACAGACAGATAATACAGACGGACAAACAACACAGACAGACAGAGGGCAATACACAGTGGCAGACAAGACAGACAATATGCAGACAATACAGGCAGACAGACAATAGAGACAGACATAAAGTACAGACAGACAGATTAGACAGAGATAAAATACAGACAGATCATCCAACAGACAGACAATAGTGACAGACAATACAGAAAGACAGAAAAAGGAGACAGACAATACAGACAGACAAGACAACAGACAATACAGACAGACAAGACAAACAGACAATAGACAGATACGGCAGACAATACAGACAGACAGATGGTGGATAAATAGGTACAGACAGATGGCCTTTGTTGAATACTTTGGAAATAAATGAAAAATAAGATCCATCAATCCGTTATATTGCAGATCTGATAATGCGGTTTTATGGTATCCTAACCGCAGATGATCAAGACGCTGTTACTGGAAGTGTGACATCTGTTAAAATCATTACGAAAGCGCAGTTACATGTTGAAAGTTTCCTCATCCTTAGGCATCATAAATCCACAAAATTGTCTTTGAGAAAGTTCTGAATCCAAACCAACAGAAAGACGTGCACTAGTTCAAAGATCGTATATACCGTTATTGAGATGCGTGGCATAGTTTGGCGAGGACTCTTTCACAACGCATCTACCATACTGTCCTCAGGCTTGGAGAACTCCCGTTAGCATACCATTGCTAATGGCGTGTAACACCTTTATACAACATAATTTGCACTTACAAAGAAGTTTTTACATTCTTGTCCTTTTATAACAGTTCGCCTAATTACTGTTATCTCCTTGCACCGGTTGGCTTCGATCTCAACTTCCGGGTTACCCAGAATTCCCGAGATTTGAAACTATCTTGAATTTTCCGTTTTATGACGTACATGGTTTACTGGGCTGGAAATAAAATAGAAATGTCCCGATTTATTTCCCAATAGTTGTCAAAGCTGTGCTCGAGGTTTCCTGTGATCTTTCCCTTAAAGGAACAGCAATAAGTCTGCATGTTGATTTAAAGGCGGGGAGTCTGGACAATTAATTGTTGCCCCTCGGCCCCTCATGGTGCAAACAGACAGAACCCTTGACGTTTACATTGAAGCCAATTTTAATGTTGTTGAGTCAGTAGATCTCTTGGCTTCTGATGATGTCTGCATTAGCACGTAAAATGAAAATTGTTTGTTTCTTCTGTAGCATCGAGAGAAATAAAAGGGGAACGACTTCTTAACGTTTGGACCTACACTTTATAAACATTTATAAAACTTTACCAGCAGAGTTATACCAGTTTTATGTCGTGGATCGTCAATGACATCAATAGATATACTCAATAAAAGTTATGTACTGTTGAATGCATAACTTGCTTTGATGGCGTATTCAGCAGGCATCAAAACATGTTTATTAATCCCGAAACCATTGTACTGGGGGTAAGTACTATCTTAACAACATTATTTGTTTTATTTGGGATTACACTTCCTCGGAAAGTAGCTTTCTGCCGTTGTTTTGCTTTGTGCGCTATTCGGGATTCGAACTCGCGCCCTCAAGGTCAAGCATCAATCGCTAGCACTAAAGAACGGCGATGTAGAAGGCTCGGCCACCGAGACTTCACTGAACACGAAGTTAAACAACCGAATATTTTTAACAATAATATCTTTGACAGTTCTCTGAAATTATCTGCAGGAAGGAAACATAAAAATAAGCTGGGAGTTGGACGTTAAACAATTTGCCTAATAGTTAGTCATAGTTTCAAGTTTCGAGGATAGAACAACTTTATCCGATTACTTATTGCATGCATATTATGATATAATAAACAACTATTGACTGGTAAAATAAACTTTTACTACTACTCGTATCATCCCCTGACATATATTTGTCGCAGTCGTATATTTATGACTGTGCATGTTGAGATTAAGCAAAACATAAAGTGGCGCGTCAGAAATCTAACCCCTAATCATCATTTCTCTTGCCATTTATAAATGATGATCTCCAAGTTTTCACAACAATATATAACATCCCATCTTTATCACTTCGGCCGCTAATCTTGATGAATATTACCTTAATTTCTCTTACTGGTAATATTGCCACTAATACTATAGACTGAACATTTGTCTGCGAATTATTCAACTTTATTTTACTTGTATTCAGTTTCCAGAGACGGCCACCTTCTACTTCCAACTGGCTTAATTTTCTTGAGGAGTAACTCGGAGTTATACATAAGACAAATTCCACATTCATGGGACAAGACGGCTAATGCTACTACTGCTGCTGCTACGTACTCCTAGACCTGCTACTACTACTACCGTCACTGCTGCTACTACTACTCCAACTACTACTAACAGTTGTTACTCATACTACAGTCACTATTAATAATAATTCTATTGCTGTTGTTACTATTTTGTCGCTTCTATGTTTATCCTGCACAAATACTATGGCTGCTGTTATTCCGCATATCCGAAAATTACTCCATGAAATCCTAATCATAGCCGTGGTACGTTCCTTCGGGAGACTGGCTTCTTCAGCTCGCAACATCATCGGATCACCTAGCCTGCACGTTATTTGAGCGATCTATAAAATGTCCACAGCCACGGAGCAGCACTACGTACCACACTTGCTGTGTAGTGTGTCTATATGAGATGCGCTAGTAAAATCACTATCACCCAATGGCCATTCCTCTCCAGCACACGCACTTTACATGCTCATTACTTTTCTTAACACAGGAAAGATAAACGGCTCTTACACTATTCATTGATTTGCACTGACCTGTTATTCAATATTCGAATAACAAATTTCATTAGGTTCATTAAAGACAACGCTGGCTAGTGCAACATAAAGTTCAGTAACTTTGAAGGAACATATCCGCTACCGTCGACGAGAGAGACTGAAAGACATAGAAAGAGATACATAGACAGACAGAAGAGGAAGTATAAGAAATGAGGGAACACAGACTAACTGAATATTCATTCAATAATATTAACACACACACACCAGCATGTCCAAACCCTAAACCTTATAAAAATAACTGGACTTAAAGAGGATCTAATAAACCTGCCACTGTGCCTCTCCCCGTGGTTCTGACGAAACTATTAAACCCTTCGCTTCCAACAAGCCAACAAAGAAGACCGTGCCGTTTGCCATTACTCTGTAAGTGCTACAAGGGACCCCCTCTTTTCGTATTAGCCTATAAATTAGCCAAATAAATTTGTCAAAGCCGGCGCGCTAGTTCATGCTTGAGCGAGTCTTAGATGTTATCATGTGCTATCTATACGAGTCCTGTCTTCCTGCAAGCCAGCTACCGACGTCTTTACCAGACTTTCTAGACTTGCACAGGTCTCTAAGAACAAACGTTGCTCAATTATTTTCCTTTATATTAAAACTGTCTTGAAGTTGGTACATGTTCATATTGAAGTTAGACTCTTGAAAGCTGTTTGAAAATTTGCTGG
>JAUELE010007339.1:0-16972 GCA_031471655.1 Diodora aspera
ATAGAAGCTTCACTGATTGGTCAAACCGCTCGCCTCGAAACGATCGTCTTGAACAGGAGTGGGTTCAGGGTATTTGATAGATGGAGACAGTAGTTATTTATAGCCTGGATTTTGAGGATGGAAGTCAATAAGTAGCCGTATAATAATATTATACTCAACCGCAGTACTAAATGGTCACTTATTGGAATACGCAAAATATGGTACGTTTAAGGCAGTTAGATGACATATCTATACTGATTAATAATACACGGTGCTTGATTCTGGACGTTATATGCAGCAACTTACTGAAAACAAAACATTTTAAAACTCGGTTCTTTACAACTGACCAGATATGTGACGAAAACACCTAAACGTGCCATACGTATCAAAATAACGCACACACGCAGCCTTCTTATCAGGAAACTGCAAATACCTCTCTCAATGTGACAAAATATATAGTAAGCAGTAAAATTTATAGTCGGAAACTGTCCTCCAGGGTACCCATGCTCACTGTGACAGTGAAAAAAAAGAGAAATATACTGACTTTGCGAGATCCGGAACAACGTAACCATAAACTAAAAATTGACTTGAAGCAAGATGCAAATTGTGCAAACATTTCTTAATTGTATGTCTGTGTCCAGAAAAAAGTATGCTGGTAAGAACTGATCTATAAATCTAACACAATATTATTGCTTTACTGAGTTCAACATTTTGTATAAAAACATTCGTCAACTTCGAAATATGCATTGATGAAATGATATATAATCTCAAACTTATCGTTTTGAGCATTCCGATGGTAGGCACCAAGAGTAACTGCATTTGCATTTGTTATTTGGATACGTGCTCCCGAAAACGAAACACATGTAGGTCTCGTGCTATATGTCTGAAATAAATAGCATAATACTTTGTAAAAGTGCTTTCCTAATTAAATAACATCGTGTTGCCTTAGTCCCATTTATTGGATTGTTCATATCTTTGTAGTACAGATTAAAGATCCACCGGATGCCACTTTGGCACTCTTGAGTGTTTTGAAATATTCAGCTTTGTATCGTGTCCCGGTTCCTGTGAGGAGCCAGCTGAGGTTGCACTGCTCATGACGTCAGTTGTGTGGTAAGTAGCACTGACGTGAGAACTTGCAGCAAAACATAGCAGGATTGTTTACACTAGCAACCGACATTTGAGTATCATTTACTCGGATAATTTGACACTATGGCAAATGACGTTTGCAGGTCATAGTGTTTGTACGATCGTGCTTTCCGTTATGCATTTGTTTTATGTAAGGGATAGGAATAGGGTTCAGAACAACGTCTAAATACTCACTTGCTGAGAGTCGGCTGCCAGACTAGTGATTTGATTAGAGGGCATAATCAGTTCCCCAAAAATGACTTGAATATGAATTAAATTGAATGGGTGCACAGTTATGCTAAAACCCTGAATACAGACATATATTCTAATATGTACAGAATGCAATGCAGATTTGCCTCAGAAATGGTTTCAGAAAGGATAATACTTTCTGGCTGACTTGCTTTAACAGTAGAAGTCCTTTGCTGGATCGACATTATATTGACAAGAATATTGACAAGAAACATTTGGATATTTTAATCAATTTTAATGAGACAAGTTTGTTTTTGTCCCTGAATAATGATAATAATAATAATAATAATCTGTGTCCAAGGACATGCATGTCGCCACTACTGTGAGTAGAATTATATAATTAGACAATAAGAAACAAGAAAAAAAATCTCCTCACAAACCACACTAAACAAAATTAACTGAGCTCGCACATGAGCTCTATACATGTAATGTGTACTTAATATTTGACAATAAATTAAAATGTAGCTACCATAGTGCAATTACACTCTTAACATACAACACTTAGAATATTACAGGAAATGCAAAATTGAGAAATATAAGGACTGGTACAGAGAAAAACACAAACAGTTAGGGAGGAACAATTTAATTTTTATTTAGGAGGGGGGACTGGAAGGCTGGATGATTTTTAAAATAAAAAGTTTGCAGACGATTTTAGAGTCAAGAGAAAAAATAAATAGATTGCAAAGATACAAAATACATTTTTAAAAAGAAATGTGGAAGTATATAGTAATATTAATATTATGAAATATTTCATGAAATTTCTTTTTATGCTTGAACCCCAATGGCGAATCCAGGAGCGTCCCCGATCCCCATTTTATAAGTTCCCAGCGAAGACTAATAATTGTCTGGCATTATTTACAAGAGGATGCCCTCTGACTCTCCAACAATTCACATCTGGACTTCAGCACTGCAGTATTGGTTGCGTTTGTCACAGGAGTGGAAGTGGAGGGGGGTCTAGTTCCCTTACTGTTTAAGGGGCAATGATTGACAACCGCCACCTCCAGTTTCTTCACTAGAAATTGTTCAGAAATTGTTCTCCGATGATCTAGGAACCATAAAGCTTCCAGGGCCTAGGCGGCCCCATGACCGTCGCCTGATATCCTTGGATAGTTCCCCCTCTGCAATTGTTTCTGTCGTTTCTGTAATTATATTGCCTTATTTGACTAGTTACAAAGCCTACTTTGACCTAAATAAAAACAGGAGAATGCGTCCCAGAGCTTCTATAAATTGAAAATTTCCTGGGCAGGATATTCCTGAACCCGCCTATAACACTCCTAGTTGACTTCGTCGTTGAGATTAAGTTTCCGGTACCCCGTTTCACAAAATTCTGGAATCACCTTCTGACACACCATCCCCTCCTCCATTTTAATGCATTTTATACTCCTGTAATTACATTAAATATCAAACGTTAAAATGAATAGTTTGTTAGTAATTATCTAAGAAAAGTCACTCCCTTTTAACATTGAGAAAATAAATAAACTTTTAAAGTAAAGTATGAGAGTCACACATTTAGAGTCCCTACAAAGCACATGTGTAAGCATAATCAATTGTGTTCAATGGTTTATAAAGAGAAGTGGATAGACATCACCCCTGTGACAGCATTGTGATAGAGGAGCTGGACAAACTTGAAGTTAAAACGCTTCTAAAATTGTCAACATGAAAATAATTGTAAAAAAAGTATGAGATGCACACCTTTAGACTTTCTACAAAGCACATTTGTGAGTTTAATGAATTCTTTTTAGTGGTTTGTGAGGAGAAGCTGATAGATATCACCTCCCATCAGATGGACCGTATTTATGGCGGGGCTGTTCTTTCTAAGGGCAGTTGGGATCGGGGAGTCTGATTTTGTGATATTATAGCCATTGATATGTTAAATTCATAGAGCTCGTTCGTCGACTAAATAATCCTTTCAGGCCTGAATATTTTTTCTCAGTAGGTGACAGCATTGCTTCAAGTTCCTTCAGCATTGAAAGGGTTAAATAATCTACGTTTTGCTACCATGGCCTTCAGAATACATGTATTATGCGCAAGATAAGTTTTGACAAAATGAAAGAAAGATAAATAAATAACATTATTATCCATAGAATTAAAATCATTACAGGCAAATCGCCGCAAATGCTTTTCACCTCCTCATTAAATCAGCTATTATTTTTCACTTGGTCAGGGCCATGAATTTGAGAATGTTGCCTAAAACTGGTGTATTGGAAAATCCACTACTATTAAGATTCTATAAAAGTTATATTGACCCAGTTCACCTTGGCCACCAGTCTGCGTCCCATGCAGAAATCATGAAGGAAGCAGTGAAAGTTCTCAGTGCTTGTTGTGGTCATCCTCAAACTTCATCAGTTGATGAACAGCGATTGAAGGTATGGCAAACCATATGGAAAGAGCTATGCTGTGTCATCAATGAAGATGTTGTCCTTACATGTCAAGCAATCGATCAGAATGGTTTAAGAGCTCAAATTCAAACCCCCATCTGGAAGCATATGCTGCATCAAAATCTTCCTGCTATGAGGGTTGGCTGATTAGTTTTAAGCCTAACTAGGAAAGAAAAACTGAGGTAAATCAAACTTTGTCCACAACAAATATAACCATCTAGTGTGTCCTGGGTACCTGAAATTTAACTGGAGAACCGGTTTCCACTATCCGCCGTAGCATTCTGTTAACCTGGTGTGTGATATCTTTTGGTATCACAAATAGACAAAGCAGACTATTGGGCGGTCATCAAGTATCTGCAACTAAAAAGTTTAACTCTCTCAGCAATACATGCTCTATCTTGGGGGATGATGCCCCTTCACTGACCACAGTTAACAAGTGGGTTGCTCAGTTCAAGAGAGGTAGAGATCCACAATCTGGAATGCTGTCAACAGAAAACATTGATCGTGTGCATGATATGGTCATGGGCGCCAGAAGATTGACCACTCAACACATTGTCAATGTTATTGGCATCTCTCATGAGAGGGTGGAGAACACTATCGGCAACGAGTAAGTAATGACAAAGGTTTCTGCAAGGTTGTTACCAATGCTTGTGACTGCAGATCAGAAACGTGCACGATTCCTCATGTCCCGTGACAACTTGCGGCGTTTTGAAACAGATGCCTTAAAGGGAACTATGTTAAAAAATAAGTGCTAACTGCTGACTTTGTACAAGTCTTTCCCAGTTAGGCGTAGACATTTTCAGCCAACCCTCGTATAACTTGCACATGGCTGGAAGAGAGACACACTGAACATCATCCAGCTTCCAGTGACGCTTCCTCAAGAAATGCTCTCAGCTTCAGAACATACCCTGAAGCTACTGAAATGTATGTGTGAAAACTGCAGCACAACAAACTGTGGATGTGCTATTGCAAAGCTTCCATACACAATATTCTGCGAATGTTCATTCAACACATGCATTAAGGGCACACTTAAACTCAAAAACTGTCAAATTCTGAAAAAATATGAAATTGTAACCATAAGTTGTGAATGGCTCAGGAACTCTTTTATCCAAACTGGTAATGCTGTGTTATACTATACCCAGAACATATTGATTATGTTATGAAGACACATGAACAAAATATATTTCCCCCAAGTTAAGCAACCTAAGTTAACAATTAACATTAAAACTAGTGTGTTTTGCTTAACATATGATGGGAGTGTATCATAAATCCATCAATACTGGGTTGTCTGGATAAAAGAGGTTTTTTTGTATAGCCATGCAAATTAAGGTTAATGTTTATATGGTCACTTGTGATCAAATATATCTTTTCTGTTAGGTACACTATGATAATTACTGTTGCATTAAAACTATGTGTATGAAAACCTGTATATTTAGTTTTTAAACATGTTTTAAAAAATGAAGTTTTTTCAACAACCGCCCTAAAATTTAAAGCCATTTTTTCTAAAAACGCTCAAGGGTACCAGAGTGGCATCCGATGATTTCTTCATCTGTAAGTATGAGCTCTGACGATGTGAAATCAGTTAAAAACCATTGTAGGACCTTTTTGCAAGGTCACGTGTAAATTCTGCCGGACTAGTATAATAATAAGACACATATCAGGCTTAAACATGTACATGTAGTTCGAAAGAAAATATTTGACACATTTTTACTGATATAATAGTAATATGACCGAAACAGCCTATGCGTGCTCTTAAAAACAATAGGTTCAGGGGTCGACCAGGTATCCATTTTAGGCGTAAACAGTTTTACAAGTAATTTAAAAATCCTATATAAATTTTAGAAATATGACAACAACATTTACTACATAAAATAGTTCAAGTTAAACAAACACACATAAGCGCATGAAATAAGTCAGTTCGCAGTAATACAAAACACACGAGATAACAGTAGAGAATATTTCTGTACGTCTCTGTTGAAATGATCTGAAATAACACTTCTGACATGCAGAAAACACACTCAATTTCTGATGCATTCTACGTTATTTCTGGTAATCCCAGTAATAAAGACAAACTTATTTGAATGTCCGCAAATACTTCATAGAAGTAAAAAACACAAACGTACTTTCGAATGCAATATGCATTATTTCTGATTATTCGTATAATCTTGAAACTCCAAATACTTAAAGTTGGATACGTGTTCTCAAGCGGGACATTATAATTATCTTTAGGGCATTTTGTGATAAAGAAATAACATATACTATAGATTACACATCAATCAAACAAGCAAGCAAGCACTCGATCAATCGATCAATCAATCAATCAATCATTGATCGATTGATTGACATTATAAAAGTGCTTGCGTCAATAAATAACGTCGTAACACCTTAATCCTGGCACATTGGAAAAGAATCAGTTTGCATTTTTAAATAGACTACATCCAGTATCATCACAAAGCAATTCCTCGCATCCTGCTTTAAACATTACTCGTCGCGGCATGACTATTACTAGATAGCTGGATAAAAATACTGACACGTCATAGGTTATGTTGAATGTAGATCGGGTGTTTCGAAACTTTACAAACGATTGAGAAAATTGTTGAGAGCATGCGTAGATTGTTGATGTTGTTGCAGATTATCAACAATCACTTGTTGCGTGCATGACATGTTGTTCAAGATATTGACACGGACAGTATTCACAATAACCGATACAAAGTAGAACGAAGCGATGTGCACAACACGATTGCTCAGACAGTTTGCGAACGCTTTTAAATATTAAAACACAGGGGAGTGATTTACTATTTTATTTGTATTAGAGAATAGGCAAAAGCATTAAACATGCTATACGTGTTATGCATCAGTCGTGGTATGTACATATTTTTATGTATACTCAGCGTCTTAAATGATGGGTCAAGCTATTTTTTACACTATTTTTTCAAAGTTGTAAAATTTTCATTTTTGTTTGAAATATAAATAACTGAATGTTTTACAACCTTTCTTAACAGTATGAACAACCACATCAGGCCATAGAATGACATTATTACCTTCTTTAATGTCCGATAGTTTTTGTTACAATTTACACCTTTTTATTCAAATTGGCAATTTGAAAATCAACCTGTAACTTAATGTTTATGACATGCACGTGCAAGTTTCTCTATTCATGGAAATTGTAGGACATTAAACATGCATTGGTGATTGTTCTCTGCCGGTTGCTGTTCTGTTCCATGTTTGAAATGGATGCTGAAAATGAGACGTTTTTTAACACTTGCTGACAGGGGTCAGGCTATAGGCCTTCTGAAATCTGGTCAAACTCAGCGACAGGTTGCTGCTCGATTTAATGTCAGTCAAAGTGCTATTGGTAGACTATGGCAGAGATTTCAAGTCACTGGGTCCGTGGAATATGCACGTAGATCAGGTTGCCCCAGAGTCACAACAGTCCGAAACGATAGGCACATGATTAACGTTGCGTTACGTAACAGATTCCTAAACGCAGCAGATCTTGAGACAGAACACTTCAATGTTAACAATGTAAGGATATCCAGGAGCACAGTTCATCGACGATTAAGGGCAGTCGGACTCCGCTGTAGGCGACCTGCAGTTCGTCATAGGCGGGTGCGTTTGAGATGTAGTGGACGTCATAGAATCAACGTCTATGGTCTCGGGTGCTGTTCACAGATGAAAGCCCATTCAATTTGTCCTGCCATGATGGTCGGTGGAGGATTTATCGTCGCAATGGAGAGCGCATCACAGATGCAACTGTAGCCACACATAACCGATGTGGTGTGGCAGGGGGGTCGGTCATGGTTTGGGCAGGGATAACTCCCACTGGTCGTACTCCACTTCACGTGGTAGACGGTAATCTTACCAGACAGCGTTATCGGGACGAGATTCTGGCTCCTGTAGCAGGACCACTCCTGCAGACTATGCATGGTTTTTATGGTCCATCCTCTATGCTGCAAGATGACAACGCTAGGCCTCATAGGGTCAGGATTGTCACGGAATTCCTTAAGCAGCAGTGCGTAGAGCAGATGGAGTATCCAGCATGCTCGCCAGACCTCAACCCCCATCAATCATGCCTGGGATGAACTCGGTCGACGTGTATACACACGTCACCGAGCACCAGTGGATCTCCCAGGACTCCGCAGAGCTCTAGTAGATGAATGGAATGAGATTCCACAAGCCTTCTTCATGAACTTGATAAGGAGCATGAGGAAGAGGTGCACCTGTGTCCTGGACGCGCGATGGAGGTACACAAGGTATTGAATTACCGAGTGCTTCATGTTTGTCATTTCTATTTTGGGAGGTTGGCCTATACAACTCATGTTTGCCTCTGCTGTTGGAACTTTTTTTTCTCTATGTCATAATCTGTCACGTTTGTTAACACATTAAACATTATGATAACACTCTTAGTCCTATTATTTCTGGGAAACTCTTCTTTTCATGTGCTATATACCATTTGGCCCTTCATCAAAGACGCCGAGTATATATTTATCGGTCCAAAGTTATTTTGCGAAAAGTGATGAACATTGAAATTGACCACTTATCCAACTTTAACTGAAGTAGCTAGACGTGCTTATGTGGAATACATTCTGCAATATTTCGGCTTATTAAATATATTAGTGCCACAGTGAACATTTAAGTACAAACATCTAAGTAGATGAGAGTAATATTATCACCTACGTACGATGTTATCTACGTAGATAAAAGTAATATTGTCAGCCTCGTAGAGGTTTGTAGTATTTTTCACTGTGGCACTAACACGCTTCCATAGATTATAGATCAAATTTTACACGAAGTAGAAAGCAAAGACATTTTGACACAGAAAATGGACACATTGTTCGAACATGTATGCGTTCGAATAACATAGACGTTACATAGAATATTTATAAATGAGTAATAAAGTTATCATCTGTCACAAAGCAGTTGTTCATGTAACCGTTCTCTTTGTCGCACCCGATTCGTTTCTGCTTGGGCTGATCCCAGTTTTGTCTCTTCCCACTGCCAAGAATGATAAACGCAGTGGCAGTCACAATATACAGGCCAGCATTTAAGTAGAATACTATCGCCCACTGCTCTGTCGATCTCTGCAATACAACAAGAGATGAAAGGCAGCTAGCTTTAAACATAAATTTTGGGTCATGTGGGGACCCGGCTTTTGACAGATAACAGTGAAGCTGATCAGTTTGTCAGTAAAACTGATTTGGTTTTAAAGAAGATGACATAAAGGCAGTCAGAAATAATTTAATCGAATCAATGAAACGTCAAGTTGAAAAATTGTGTTCAAAGATGTTAGCAAAAACTGTTTGAAAGACACTGCTGAACATAAAATACTCAGTTCCAAAAGAAACGCGACAATCGGATTTTTGTAAGTATACACACAGGGAGTTCCACATGAGTTTCAAGTTCCATTTTGTTAAAAGAAACATTAATTCCTGTATAATTTTGATTTTGTAGGCTTGAGCTAGCATTTTAATTTTTCTACTGTAAAAAGACAGTCAACATGATAAAAAATGCATACAGAGACATTGTACATCACGTGAAATGCATTGTTGGGGTCTGTCCACGTGAAAAAGAGCACGTTATTATACACGCGCATGTCAGTGTACCATATGCCACTTACCGAACATTGCGTAGATGAAAACGATTGGGTAATGCATGTTTGTTTGCTGGCTGGAGTGTCATCAATGCACATGTATCACGACACATGGGTGTCCATCGTGCAACATTATACAGACGTATACGCCAAAGTCAGACCAATAAAGTGTGAGACTGACAACGAAGTTGGTTGGCAAGGATGATGTAATACAAATAGGATCGGTACGCTGTAAACTCTCGATGTAAAATCGTTTTCTCCAAGTCACTTTAACAGGTCAACAAGTTGGAATAACTTGTACCCAATCCTCTTCACTTACGTTAAATATATATGAATAACAGGTCAACAGACGATTGGTAACCACCACAGACCCATTTCTGCAAGCACATTCCGTTGAAGGTTGAGATGACAAGGACTGCATTTGTCGCCGCCCCTATCGCGGCCTCTATTTTAACTGTAAATCATTTACGTCAGCGTTTGGCATGGGCTCAGCAACATCAGAACTGGAGACATGCACAATAGCAGAATGTTGTCTTTACGGATTTTGCGCCCATGTTGTGATGGAAGAGTTAGAATTTTGCGGCAAGGAAATGAACGTATGTCGCATTCCTTTTAGAACTGAATATATTATAAAGGTTTGCATGTATATCGTAGTTAGGCTTACCTCTGGGATGATGCTGGATACAACGACGGGTCCTACAGCATTCACCACCAGTCCAAAAGTTGTCCCCACGGAGATGATTACAGAAGCGAAACTGTTAATAATGAATTGAATTGTTATAATCTCTTCTGTGAGTGCTAGTTGGGCGTTTGCCTTCTTACACGCTCTGTGGTCTTTTTGTACAGGACTTTTTGAAGTCGGTTCAAGAATTAAATTAAAAGCATTAATTTGTAAACTATCCTCACTGAGGTGACATGTCCACCGGAGTTACGAAACCCGCGCATGCGCTGACGGTCTGGAACGACGTTCCGAGTGTTACAATGGTCACAGACAAAGCCTCTTGCCCTTCTTTCAGAAAAACCAACAGAAGGGTCATCGCTGCACTGAGGCCATATCCTGAGAAAAGTTCAAGTAAGGATGTCCGACGACGTACCTTTGGCGACATATAATACACACTTAATTATCACAGAATATTTAAACAAAATATACATGTACTTGTTTACCAATTAAATCATGCAGAAGTGGTATCTAGCGACATAAAAAGTGCCTCATAGCATCGTTTGTGGCATTACCTGCAGCTTGGACCACCTTCCGCGTGTGAGTCACCGACATGACGTTAACTAGCTTCCGGCTCATGTATGTCCAGAATGCGATGTTCAACACCCGGCCAACATATCCCAAGCTGGTCAGCATCCCGTTCTGAGGAGAAATTTATATTTCAAGCAGATCAGTCCCGAGGTATTTGTTATATGGGAGATGGAAATGTCTGTCCACACAAATAAAGCCTGCCAATAACACTTTTGCAACTAAACGTATTGTGGATGCTATCCTTGTGT
Organism: Diodora aspera; assembly: GCA_031471655.1. Taxonomy (NCBI): domain Eukaryota; kingdom Metazoa; phylum Mollusca; class Gastropoda; order Lepetellida; family Fissurellidae; genus Diodora; species Diodora aspera. The sequence goes on from JAUELE010007339.1 coordinate 10,819, forward strand.
TAGACTTTTGTCAAGACCCTAAGGCTGGAAAGTTCCTTAAATATATTTTAAGTCAAATGCAGATTATTCCTGAGACTATATATTGCCTCGCCTTGCTGTGCCTGAGGCAGGGCTAAGCAGCGATGGGCTATGTTACAGTGAGATGTTCAGTTTTCTATGCCCTGACTCAGGATCTTCACAAAAGTCTCTTCTTGTGTCTGAAAATCCGATTCGATTGAACTGATGTTACTCTTCTCACGCCCCAGACAATTTCTATACTTGTCCAACGCTTGCGTTGGAAACATTTCCACCGTTAGTTAGAGCCCTTTCAGTGACAGATCTGCCCATGGAAGATCCTTGAATCGAATCCCGCCAAGGAAACTTACATTTTCTTCGCTGTCATAATTTATACTGACTACTAAGATTGTGAGAGACTACTGGATAAACAGACTCATACGTTGGACATGTAAGAGATTGGGAACTTATATCAATCACATGATGTCAATCAAAGTACACTCATGTCGTCAATGTTTTAGTTACAAGACTGAAATGATCTAGATCTCTGCATGCAATAAATGGATGCTATTAGGGAGCAGCGTGAGATAGAGTCCTTCATAGAAGTATTTCTGTCATTTGGTTCACGTCATGCTAAAACAACACCTTCTTGATCAATATCTCCGAAATTTTGTTGAGACCCTGAGTCAAGGTACAGGAAAGTGAACCTCATGTTAGTCAATGATTCTACTCTTTGCTAGATCCAGCCTAAGGTACAGCCAGTAGAAGAATTGTATTACTTTAGGGCAATATGTTTCTCTCTTGTACATTTAAGCGATAGTACTTTCTTTCGATCTTGACCATCATCGACATCTAGGGTATTTTGGATTACGAGATCTCTCTGGAGGCTGACCGAGTCAACAAAACCATGGATTTCGAGAATGGATCTTGACAAAAGTCAAAAGCATCTTTTCCATTTGATGTTCATTGTTTTCGTTATCGTTACTCAGCCATTCAAAGTGACTCGGGCCTATGGAAGTGGCACTCAGTATAATTTGATGATCTCAGACGCTAACTACTTCCCTTTTTGTTTATCCCCAAAATGGCACAATTGATACATCACTCTCTTTGACAATTGCCAGTCACAATTGCTCCATACAGTGTCGAACAGGGTGGGTTCCAGTTTATGAAAATCAACATTCAAGTATCTCATGACTGTGTGTTTTTGCGCTGCATTTAATAGCGTCCAACGGACCCGACAGGAAGAATTCTTGTATGGTGCAAATTGGCACCATGCTTGCCTTGACTGGCAGCCAACAAAATTGTGCAAAACATATTAATCTGTAAGATTCAGATTCGAAATAAATCCACAAGCATCAAATGTTCTAATAACAATTAAGTACAAACATACTTAACTCAGTCCCACTCATCGAACCTTTGGTTAAAGGGGCGTGCATGTACCAGTAGTGTGAGACTCGGTAAAGCGGAAGATGCTTACTAGGCTAATGGGCAAGCGCAACATAGTGGCCATGTACAAAGGGATGAAACTGGACACAACAGTGGTGATCCAGGAATGAAAGAAGAAAAGTATTAAGTAGCCCAAACATCCACGACTTAGCAAGAGTCTACGCCAAGGAACGCTCTCCTGCAAAAACAATAAATCATAACGTTTAAGCACAGCACAGCACAGACATCCATGAACGTTATGAAAAGTCACTCCGTTTGTACAATGTACAAGACTCAAACTGTAACGAACTTTATCACAAAAGCAGCGGATATTGGTCATCACATTGCAGCCAACTAAAATCGGGTAAATCAACTCTGTTGGCCAGACCTGCACGAATTCTTGAAGACCTGCTCCAGATCAGTCAATCAATATCAGCTTGACTCATTATTTTACCACTCACCAATCAGAACAACACCGAGGTGACTGTAAAATAGAAATTTCTGATTTCAACGCTTTCACGAAGCATGGTCATAAACATTTCCTTTTACCATTTGACTATAGATCAGAAGAAATGTCTGGATAATCACCAATGTTCCCTATCGTTTTGGTATAGTCACTACCTTTTGGTACAATACATAAGCAATACGATGTTAAAGAATTTAAATGCCTTACACATGTATTCAAATAAATGTGGCAGACCAATTACATGTGTACGTGATCATCATAAGGAAGATAAAATAATTGCACATGGATTTAGAATTTTGAAAAATCGGTAAAAAGCTTGTCTGAAATTCATATTAATCAGCAAAACCTAGTTTCATCTAAAACGTATTATTATTCATTAAAATGTATGTCAATAAGCGTTTTGCTTCAGTATAAAATGGAAGACGTTTAGAAGAAACCGACAATAAATAAATTCGATGTTTTTAACAATATTCTGATCCTAATATTTTCAATGAAAGCAATATACCTTAGTCTGCTTTCCATCAAGCTTTGATACATTGTTTAAAATGAAAAGTTTTTCTTGTTGCTTAATGCCCGGATGTTGGTCTGGAGTGTCGTACACAGTGAAGTACCACACAATACACCACAGGAGAGTACACCCGCCTGAAACAAGAACACTGTTTGCTGAAACAGTTAATGTTTGTTTTGTATTTCGTAACGACTGACGTAAACTAGAGGGGAAAACAAACTTGTCACTTGTAAATTAAGTTTTATCTGAACCAAAGGCGTATGAATACATTTGGACGTTATGAGGAAACACACCGTGTGCACACATGGAAGTGCAGGAGTCACTGAATTTCGTGCAATCATGAAAACTGACAAAAACATGATTTTTGTTGGACTGTTCAAAATGCTCGTGCTGTGATGATTGTTGCATAAATACCTGTTTGGGGAACAGCAAGGATGCAGTATGAAAAAGAACATCATAGGGACGCCGAGACGCACACAGGAATTACGTGACAGAGCTATTTGTATGGCCAACATGGGGGCCCCCCTACCCAGTATTTTTTAATGAAAAAAAATGATATTTTTGAAGTCTAAAGTCAAAACAACGTTACACTTTATAAAACCAAACCAAAGCAGAGAAAAGATAAATAAAAAGCTACAGATTAAGCATGGGTAGGGTCTATATATGTACATGTTTCAGATCAAAATCTAGGCCTACTGCTGTAATAAGATACGAAAACATAGGCCCACTATAGTTTCAGGTCAGCGATATCTAAAAATAACATGTTCGTGTAGATGATATTTTTACCTTATGATTAATAACACTCTTGGATAGTTGTGGATTTAAACTCTTTGATTTGAACCTTACAACACACTTATTTTGCTTGAAAAGGAAAAGCTTCCTCTCTATGTAATAGTCTAGTCGCAATGTATGGTCCCCCGTCACTTTGTGCCCCTCCAGTTTTTTAGTGCTTGCTACGGCCCTGTATCGTATACCCAAAGTAATCAAAGTTTTGTGCAGGGAAGGTAATTGTTTTAAGTTGCTAGCCCTGCTGTCGGGCAAGAATATTTTAGGAGCTTTCAAAGCTGACAAAACCTATTGTAGAAACACATTGATGAAGTATTACAATATTTAACATCAATGTTAAAATTTATTGTTTTCTTGCTTTACACATTTGAATAAACACCCTAGAACACATGATTCATGCTTTGAAAATGGAATGTTATGATTGTAAATAAATTATTATAAATTAAAATTAATTTAGTTACTTTAATGTTGTTTAATAACTTCAGATAACGTGCATTTTACATAGTATATTATAATAGTGCGTGTTTCATTCCTGATAGTATTTTATAACAGTGTATTTGTACAGATTGCCCATCAGTGTGTATTTGTACAGATTGCCCATCAGTGTGTTTTTGTACAGATTGCCCATCAGTGTGTATTTGTACAGATTGCCCATCAGCATGTATTTGTGCAGATTGCCCATCAGTGTGTTTTTGTACAGATTGTCCATCAGTGTGTATTTGTACAGATTGCCTGTCAGTGTGTATTTCTGCATATTGCCCATCAGTGTGTTTTTGTACAGATTGCCCATCAGTGTGTTTTTGTACATATTGCCTGTCAGTGTGTATTTCTGCATATTGCCCATCAGTGTATTTGTACAGATTGCCCATCAGCATGTATTTCTGCAGATTGCCCATCAGTATGTATTTCTGCAGATTGCCCATCAGTATGTATTTCTGCAGATTGCCCATCAGTATGTATTTCTTACGATCATTACTTAGCTGAAGCATAAAATGTTTTTCTGTATTTTTCAGAGCCGGCAGCAACACCGATCCTCCCAGCGCAGCCCGTCAGACAACAGCAGCTCGGACTGAAGGAAAGCCAGTGTTGTGGAGACCACATTTGTACATACTGTAATATATACACTCCTTGGGAGGCTAACTTATTTTATTTTTGATGTCCATTTATATGAATAAACTTGACTGATATAAATATTCGCAAAAGTATGACTATTTTTGGATGAATATTTTGCTGTAAACTATTGTAACAAAGGTTGTGTGATCAGCAAACAGGATCTTGCTCCGTTTTTTCTACCGGTGGTTATTGTTAATTTTGTTACGAATGTGAAACTGTATGCTTGTTCTGTCTGAGCTGTAGGCTATCATACGCGGAATAAAACTTTCAAAAGTATTAAAATAACAATTGTCTTTTGAAGACTTGATTGTGAATTCAAAAACCCATGCTTTTCATAAACTGGTTTTCACTTGTGCGACAATAAGCATTCTCATTCATACTGTTGTACAGTACAGAAAAATTTTGAATTTGAAATGTGATTTCTGTGCAATTCATGCTTTCCCTGCAAAAATGTGAAAAAGAGAAATGTGAAATTGTTACCAGGGGTGGATCCAGGATTTTGCCAAATTGAGGGGAGGGGGATAGGGGCTCAGTTACCTAGCTATGTCTGCACCTGAGGAGACGGCCCTTGGTGACAGATCCGAAGGCTTCCCTAAGAATCTTTTTGGAAAAAAGACTTGGTTTGACTTGAAAAAAGACTTGGGGGGAAAAAGATTTGGTGCATCTGGCGTATATTTAACTGTGACAATGCTATTTATAGGGCTCTTTCGACCGTGACAAAGGGGGAACTTGAGCCCCTGGACCCCCTCCCCCCTCCTGGATCCACCAGTGGTCACTGTGTCCAAATGTAATAATCATATGATTCCATTGAAATATAAGTATTAAGGCCAATGAAATTAACTACTTGTTTCTCGGGCAATTGTATTTATTTTTTATTTTCAAAATATTGGATGAGGGAGAGAGTATTATTTATTTATTTATTTATTTTTAATTCTGGATAAAATAGCAATTTAAAACCACTATATTCTCCTTGAAACAAATCGTTACATCTGCAATACTAGCTTTAGATGTCACCTACCCACAGGCAAGCGGATGGAAAATTTTTTTAAAAAACTAGGAATGAGCTGTTCATTAGCAAATTTGATTTTTATGTATTTATTCAGATTCTGGTTTTTACGTATTTGATGTTATTCTCACCATGCAGCTATGAATTTTTTTCTAAATTGAAAAAAAATGGAATAAATAAAAAAATTGGGACATGGTTTGATGTATGTGCTGTGCCCGAGAAACAATTTATTAATTTAATTTATTAATGTATATGGCCTAAATATTCATTCATACATTCATTCATTCAAGAGATAAATAAGTATTATTTATTTATTTCTCCTGTGTTGAAATACTTGGAACAAGTGTTCTAGTCATTCCCGTCTCGTCAGAGCATACTATATTGTGAAGTTTAAAGTGCTTTCTGAGAATGCTCTTAATATTTATGCATAACAGGTTCATTGCGTGTATAACCTCGTTTTCATGTCAAATGTTTTACATTAGAGGTCTCTTTTATAATTTATTCATGAGAATATCAAAACGAGGCTATAGGCGCAAGGAACCTGTTATGCGTAAATATTAAGAATCGTCTATGTGTCTATGTGATTAGTCAGCCTGTATCTTTGTGACTAGTCAACCTATATCAATGTGACTGGTCAGACTGTGTGAATGAACTAGCTGTTTCTGATTGAGTGTCGTGGAAGAACTACTATGTATTTTTTGTGGAAACTCACTGTCACAAGGTGAGACTTCAGATATTTCATTGCAGCTGTATTAGAAATCGTAACTGTTCAGACATCATAAAGTGTATATTATCTCTTTTAACAACCTTTGATAGTGCTGTGTAAGGCTGCATAAAAAGACTTAAATGTTTCTTG
>JAUELE010007450.1:3397-16966 GCA_031471655.1 Diodora aspera
TACATTGTACCCAGAGCTCCAGATATTTTTTTTGAGCTATGGGTTTTTTACTCGACATTTTCAGAGAAAATGGGCATTTGAATTTTTGATTGAGTAATCCGCATTTTTTCACCCCAATGGATTTGGTTTATTGGGTATTTACTCCCACTAATTCAACTGTATTGGGTATGTCAGACTATATTTACTGGAAAAATTAAACGGCTTTGTCAAAAATAATGTAGAGCATACAATGATGAGGCGATATTTTGAAAATCGTATATAGACTGCTGTTCCTCCATAAAGCATCCAAACACATGTATGAAGAATGCAAAATAATGTGCATCAATCATGATGGTTGTTTATTTTGATTGCAATAAAATAAAAAAAATTCCGAAGTGTGCTTTTTCTTGACAGATTTGCTTTCCGTCGATACACATTGTGCGATCGATGTATTTAGTAATTACGCAGCGGTTTTCAAACATATTAGGTTTTTATAAATTTGACTGGGTTTTTGTACGCTTGGTTGCAGTTTTGCTTGCGTTTTTATGGAGTACTTTATGCAAATACGCAGCTTATCTGGAGCTCTGCTGTACTTATAACAAGATGCATCAGCTTATGCAAATACAAGTACCAGTGAAAAACATAAGACATTTGCGTTTGGAAGCCGTGTTTGTTTTTGAACAATGCAGGCAATGAATTTGACAATAGAGGTGGTTTGTTGTTTTGACAATGAAACTTACTAATGCCAAGTGTAACACAAATACATTCATAAAGTACACAGGCTGCAAAGCAATAAAATGCCTCATAACTTAAACACTAAAAAATTTGATTAGTATTAATGAAATTCAAATACAGAATTCAAAACCAGTTGCTCAACTAAAGGTTAAGTATATCCCAAGATCTGATATTTCACAGCTTTCCAAAATGTGGGGTGACAAAGACATTCAACTTCAGTTTTACATCAATGTTACAGGTTTTCAAAAATTCTAATAGTAGCCAAGCTTACACAAGATAAAGGTCATCGTCCTTACTTCACAAAAATAGCAAAATGTCACACGTTTGAGCTTTATGGGAGTTTTTTTAAACAAAAGAAAACATGTTTGCTGCTTCATTAAATTATTGTCCAATAACACTCATCATATAAATAAAATGAACTTTCATACAAACTCTGCACAATGAACAAGGCCACCCCGTTAAAAAATAGTCAAGTATAGAAAAATACTCCCCTTGTTGTGCATATCATCATGAAATGATTCCAAGCATGAACGAGATTGATATCCCCAGGATGGCACAAGTGTTCAAATTCCATTGCTAATCTTGCTAATGTTAGTATCAATGGAGCGAGTCATTTGCATTTTACTTCATCTGCACAGTTGACTCTATCCACTGGTGAACCAGTTTGACATTCAAATGTTTACAAGTCTTGCCGATACTGACAGGGCTCGAAAAATTTCAAAAAATCCTACTTGTCCTGCAGGGCCAGTGCTCTCTAATTTGTACTAGTCCTGCAAAATTGTTACATGTCCTGTCTTTACTTACAGCAACTTTTCTAAAAAGAGTAACTATTGCAAATAAAACAAATTTAGTAAAATGAGACTTGTAATTTGTATTATCGATCATATGAGTTGAAATTAACTCTGTCCTGTGGGTAAAAACTGCAAATTACATTAAAAAAAAACTATTTGGGAGTATTAATTAATTTCAGAAAGTCATTTGCCCTACAGCACGAGTATTTCCAATGTTTTACTCGCCCTGCATTAGATTCTGGTGGTCAATATGAGTGGACAAGTGGATTTTTCGAGCCCTGACCGACATAGATGAAAATGCAGTAAAACCTCTACGGTCTCCAGCAAGAAACCAGGAAGACAGTCACAACTCCAGGAGAGTTGGCATGTCTGACAGACTTACTTTTTATGACTTGACAGCAAGTAGTGGTTTGTTTTTCTAAATGCATAATTGCTGCAAGTAGTGTTACGAACAATTACAAAAACATTCAAAACATTAAAAGACACCTACTACAAATACCTCTCTGGTTAGTAAATACATTTATGTTAAATCAGCATTTAGCGTTATGTTACTTAGCCCAAAATTTAGCCCAAATCTGTATTTCTTCACTCACAACCTGACTCAATGACAGAACACTTTCACAGTCTAGACTTGTAGATTACTTAGAGACTGCTACTTCAATATCTTAGTTTCCAGTTACCTGACCAACTGACTGATGAAAAACATCTCTTATCACCGCTACCCTACAATCTCTAAAAGTGTATGTCCACATTTTCGGTTTCCGTTTGGACTTTTCTGCAAGGCAGTGCAACTTAATATGGTAGAAACTAACATGAAGAAAGTAAAAGGAAATGACAGTTGGTTTAGTTCTGTGCATGTTACTAAAAGCCGACATTTTATGTCAAGACTTCCCATTTGGCGTCTGATGTGTACGTAGAACAAAGCTAATGAAACAACAATAGAATCCGAGTTGCTAGATTCTGCGAACATTGGCCGAAGACAATCACAGGGCGGTCAACTCAATGCCCAAGACATGAAATTGACGAATACTCTTCTTCAGTCATCATAATGACATAAATCACACAAGCGGGTGCCATGATGACTGTCATGAACACAAACAAGTCAAATGTCTTTTGAAATGAACATGATTGATGGATATCGACATGGAATGTGACAACTGTCCATAGCACTTGAGCGGCAGCATAGCGCCAGTTGGTTTTCAAAATCCTTCAGAAAGGTCCCCACTCTTTTAAGAAACTTTCCCACTTTCAGGCTGTTGCTGAGTGTGAAAATGAGCTTGGAGTTTCTCTGAAGTTGACATTTTGGTCCCCAAGAATATCACAAAATGATGAAAGGCAAGCATGCGATGCTGTATGCTATGTGCTGATGCGCTTGCTCTCCATTCGAACACGGTTGGACTTCCGTGTCGTGAACTTATTGTCTCTGCACTTTTGGCACGTGAAGTCGTCAGGAATGTTTGTTTTGCGGATTTTAGCACACGAGAGATGTATCCAAGTCGCGCAGTCATTGCACTCGATCATCGGGCGTCCTGCGTACGGTTTCAGACAGAAACATGTGATTAAGCCGCTCTCATCCTCTGCAAAATAAAAAACATAACTGAGTTACAATATCAAAATATTGTCGATCTTGAGTGAGGTTGATTTCTTGCATTGCCAAACCTTCAGCTAGAACAGTGTTGAGTTGAGTTGAAATGATATTTTACATTGCAAAGGCAATATTTCAGCCAAAATGCAAAATGAGCGAAAGGCAGTTCATAAAAGGGATCGACAGAAAGGAAAGTGAAAGAAAAAGATCCCCATTTTAGTCGCCTTCTACGACAAGCATTGGATAACTGAGGCCTTATTCTATCTACGTGACACCACGAACAGCGTGTGCAGTGCAGGATGCTCGCCAAAGTACAATTTTTCAAAAAGAGATGGACTGAAAACAAAAGGTTCCTCATTTCATTGCCTTGTATGACAAGCATAGAGTTACTGGAGCCTCAATCTTTTAAAATGGCTCGTCACTCCCTGGCAGCCACATGGGGGTTTGTGTCCCTTTCGCCTAACAAGAGGACAGTCAAAGGAGAGACTGAGAGATCAACAGAAGCAATATTTCCATTCAAGTCATCTTTTACCACGAACTTGAGGTTACTTGGGTTGTATACCTGACCCCTGCATGGGTTGAGTGATAAAAAAGGGGCTTTATAGATTTAACCGGTGACTGATGGGGTTTCAACCGAATGTCCAAGCAGTGTCCTCAGCTTCTACAACTGTATTTCACAAGGCTCCATACCTGGTTCAGAGTTGTCTCTGGACCCGTATTGGTCGGATTCAGATGACATTGTAGAATTTGCAGACTCTGTAGATTCAACCTCGTAACTTTCCGCTGTACTTCCACCGCTATCCAATGGACTAACATTATCAGTCAGGCGCAGCTCCTGAAAAACAGAAATATATGAATTAATAAACAACAGCAAACTGTGTTCCCAAAACAATCCAATAGTTACATGGGAAAATCGTTGTTACTTCACAAGATAGTGCTGCAGTGCAGACTTAATGCCCATTTGCAGCTGGTTGACAGGGACTGCTCAATCTAAACAAGAAAATAACCCTGCCAGGCTATTTCCAATAAAATATTATTCTCACAAAATGGATATAATTATTTTTTACAAAAACTCAGTTGGAACATTTTGCATAATCTTACACAACCAATACCGCACTACTTTGCTTTAGTCACTGATTTTATGGTCTGCCTCTGGCTAAAGACATGACAATTCCTCTACAATGTTTATAAAATGTCACAACATGAAATGTTTGTCCTAAATTATTTTTTTTAAATTTAGTGGAGGCAATATTTTTAAAGGGGATAATAGCTCAAACGAGATGAACAACAGCCATTGCACTGTGACTCAAACTTCACATACATGCATCTACTTTCACTTGCATTGATCAGCAAGCTGTTGAATCATTAGCTACATATACTTGACGTCTTTAATAATGTCATTTCTATGGCCTGATGTGTTTGTCCATACTGTTAAGAAAGGTTGTAAAACATTCAATTCTTTATATTTTAAACAAAAATGAAAATCTCGCAACTTTGAAAAAATGGTGCAAAAAATAGCTTGACCCTTCATTAAAGACGCCGAGTATATAAACGCTACATCCGTTCATAATGGCAGGTAAACTACCCCAAGCTTTCCATAAATAACTTCTCTTTAAAATACTGTTAGCCATATGTATTCATGTTCTGACTTGCATCACTAAAGCTACTTTCAAGCCCATCACACTAGAACCATCCATGCATGAAATCTCTTGTAGCCAGCCTGTCTCAGCTGATGTAAACAGCACCCTCTGAAAAACTGATAAGCCTCCAGCCAATCAGGGAACGGCATGCAGTCACATGCTGTGGCTGGCTTGTTGATATGCAAGCTGTTGCAGGCTGCAAACAGTGTAGCCAGCCAGTTGCTTTGTGGATTACTGTGTGTTCTAGGGTAACTATCCAAGACTGTACCGATGTAATGTTTGGTGTCCTAGCCATTCTTTGAAAAATGTTGTCGGATACTTAAAAAAATACTTGTATCAGTTGCAATGATGTTGTCTTTGTTGTGCCCAACACTAGAAAATGTGGGTCAGAGCAATACTTTGCTTGTGACCTTGACCTTTAGATATTGCGCTACACTGAGCCCACTTCCCTCTGATAAACCAACAAGCTTTTCTGACGTACTTCAATCTTTAAATTTGATAGAAGATAACCCAACGCATGATTTTGCTGACGGCCAGAGCCCATCATTTTCTTTCAGCTGCCTGCATTGTTTTGTAAACACAGACTGGAAGTGGACCTATATTTCATTGAAAACATCTGAAAGCATTAGGGGAAAGATCTTTCTCTCATTTTCACAGCATGCAATTACATAAGATTATATATCCAAGGTCATTTTAATTTTTCCCATGTTTTCTCCTAAAAGGTGTCAAATATAAACAATATTATTTTTTTTTTAAATGAAAAAACCTTACTCTACGTCTCTCTGAAATCTTTAACAGGTAAAGCCATAAGGAAACAAAATAATTCCCTTCCCTACAGTATGTTAAGAATACTTTGTCACTGCTGTACAGCGTGATATCAAATCCAAATTAGGCCAAGTGGAAACAAGCGTTATGACTGTTGCCATAGCAACCAAACCTCCTAGACAGTTGCCATATTTTTTGTCTGAAAATTAATTTGTGTGCCATATTCTCTGACCATATCACTAAAATTTCAAAAGACAGTGTATGCAGTTTCACTGTCAGGAAAGAGACTTCCAAACATTTAACAAACTGATGTATCTCGGTCATAAAATCAATTTCCTGGAAAGAATACCTACATCACATGGCTCAAAATTAGTGGTGCCGCCAGGCCCATGGCACACTTAAAATGATACATGGCACACTGAAATTATGTCAAGAGTGCCAAATTGGCAATGTAACTGTTTGGATTCTCAGAATAAATTGTATGTTCTGTGTTTTTGTGCGTTTGAAAGTCCACACTTCATTTATAACATTGATAATTCCGACTGATGTACTTGTTTCAATTGTCTGGAACCATCTAACGGATACTAACCCTTTTGGTAAAAATCGGGCACACTAGAACAAGAAATTGCACACCTGAAAAATGAGGTTTGGTGCCCAAGGGCACACCTGGTGTTTTCTTAATTTCGAGCCCTGCATGTGATATTTTTTGGTCAGATTTCCAAGAATTTGTCATTATACGGTAGTCAAAATCAAATCCTAAGCTCTGGTTCATTTAGATCAGGGCTATTCAGTTCAAAGGGGTGCAGTCAGAGAAATCTTCCAGAAGGAAGGGTTCAGCACACCATAATGTTGCCCAAGACAAGACTGCCACAAAGACCTAAACATGCCTCTGTCTTGGAGAGTTCTACTGATTCTGACAATGTCTATTGGTATATGAGTTTCCTGGGCGTTAAAACAGAAACGCTACATCCAAATTTGATAATTAGCAATAATTTATCGCTTTTGATTTAGGTCCGGACTTGGACCGCAGTGTGATAATTGGTGACCCGTTTTAGATCATTCTCAACGTGTTTATTTAAGAGCCAAGAACAAACGATTTTTGATCGAAATGGGCTTCTAGTTATGTTTCATCTACATTGTGGCAGCTTCAGAAAGCAACAGGACACACAAATTACCCTCTCTAAAACATTCCATGGATGATCCATGACTGTTTGATGTTTACAGAGCTACAGATAAGCTTTTGCATCAATTGGGTATTTCGTATTTACACCTCAGTTTTTCAGGTAATTGCGTATTCAAACTTTCAGTTGGGTAACAGTAATATGTTACTTCACAGAATATTTTGTAATCGCTTGTCCACACCAGTTTAACATTTTGCAATCGAGTTCATGCAACAAATTCTGGTACCCTGTGATTCTGCTTTGCGCATATACATGTATGTAGTTTAACAAATTCAATCAACTAGTCAATGCTACAGACCATATATGCACTTTCTTTAATTATTTACTAAGTAGTATGCAACGCATTTTTAAACAACTGCATAAAGCATTTTTTTGGCTTTTTTTCGTTAGAAAATAATTGCATATTTGCAAGATTCTGTTGCACATTTACGCAAATACGCAACTTATCTGAAGCCCTGTGTCTATACAATTAAATTTATTTGAAGTGAAGCACATTTGACATTTTTAAACATATCAGTCAGTCAGTTAATACACAATTCATCTTTCTACAAGTGCAAGACAAAATTTACTTTACACCACATGAATACATAGTTTTCCGGTGTTCATGCAAAATGCAAATCATCCTACTTTGATCATTCAGATTCAAGTCACCGGTAAGTCAATCATAACTTGCTAAACAAATGTCATTCTCTGAATATGTAATGCTACTTGTATTACATGCAGCCTGTTTAGGACTTCCCCTCAAATACATACAGGCATACAGTAACAAAGCATATTAACTATAAATGCTCTGTTTGGTTGGAATTGGAATTTCTAAAAAAAAGCTGGAATTTAATCAAATTTTAGGTATGCTGTTTTACTGAATTTTTATGCTCTATCAATATATCTAAAATTAACATCTTTCAAAGTGAACTTTAAAATGACTAATCCAAAATAGGGCAAATCCAAAATAGGGCAGTGTTATCACAAATCATCCCACTTTGACTCTTTGAGGCAACAGTAAATGGAATATCACATGAATTTGCAAGCTTGAAACAGTATCGTGTATGTACACATCGATTGGGATGGCGCACGTAGCAAGCCACATTTTATTAATTTCCTTTCTATAACACACAATATTCAGTCAAACTTTTGGTAAATGAGATACCAGGCAAAAAAATTAAAAGGTAAGTGTGTTTATGAAGGTTTTAACACAGTCATGTCATCATATAATATTTGTATATTTTTACCGTGTGGAGATTCAAACATATGCCCAGAAAACATACAGGAAAATGCACCTTGATCAGTTGATGCAACAGTCACTTTATTACTATAACAAAGCATAAAAGCTTATGCATCCCAGCATCTTTGATCGACATTTCTTTGAAGTTGGGTTCACTGGGAAAAAGGAGATGGATGACAAATTCTATATTTTTAAACGGGTCATTTCAGTGTGCACTCTTAGTCTGAAGCCTGAAGACAGTGCACAACATGAGAATGTACACTCAAACATTGTGTTTAAAAAATAAAGAAGTTGTCGGCCAAAAAGTCACCTCTTTTCTTCCAGTATAGCCTGGGCCAAATATCAGGCACCACTGCCCAACCTGCAACCCATCCCTAACACACACACACACACACACACACACACACCACTGCTGGCACTTTTGTGTCAGACAGTACTACTTGATACTTTTTTTCGGGTTTGACTCGCATTTTGCTGGTCATTTTCAGCACTGCTAATCAAAACTTTTAAAACAAAATATACTTTGCTTTGTATGTTTTAACCAAAGTCGTCCACTCAAAAAGTTTTACCAAGGATCTGTCAAGTGTTTATTGGACATAAAATATCAGGCATATACTGTGGTGATCTAGTTGTGTATTCCGCTGCACTTTTCCTGCAGTTAAGACCTCAGGGTATTTTTGGTTCGGGTTCGCATCGCAGTTTGCTGTGAATTTCACTTATTATCAGCTGATTGCTAATCAATTGCAGCAAATTGCTAATCAATTGCTCATAAAATTTGATCAATTTGCACCAAATGCTAATCATTTTCATCTGAATGTGTAAAACTGCTAAGCAAAAATTTTTAAACCAAAAATACCCTGCAACTACAACACAGACATAGGCTTGCCCATTAGAACCACCTTTCAGTGACATGATAGACTACTGGCTAGTTAGGCAAGTCACATTAATTTCTCCCAATCAGGTGGCTACATGATGTTTGCATGAGGTGGAAAACATAGCACTTGTAGTTAAACAGACCAACACACTGATAAATTTATGCACTTTCTCAGATTTTAAAAGAATGACTGCACACTTTCAAATTTACAACAATTACTTACATCTTGCCTGTGAGACTCATACTGTGTGTAAGTCAGGACCATTGCACAGAAATCCATGAAATCTTCCTTGGTTCTTTTCTTCTTGTGCGGCGATGTACTCATCTGCAAAAGGAAGAGAGCATGTTTAAAGAAATGCATGTTGACCAAAGCAAGATACATAATGAACATGTACTTGGAATTACAAAACCTTCATCTCATTAAATTGGTCCGACAAAATGTCATGTCCAGTCAAGGCTGATTGTTCAAGCGACATTTAGAAGTCCGTAACGTAATAAGAAAATTTTTTATAGAATCAGGATGATGACTTTTTTTTATATTAACTATGTACACCGTTTCGACACAGAACCAGTCAAGGCTGGTCCATATACTGTGTTATGCATGACTGAACATATTTGTCCACCAATGTCTGTTCAAGTCAACTTCAAGATCACATTAGCAGGGTCTCGACAGCAACCAGAAATGGAAATGTAATACAAAGTTCCATAATGATTGTATTGTCTACCAGTGTCCAGGACAACAGTATGAGAAGTCTTTGAAATAAGCTATTACAAAAAACGTTGACTTAAAATGTTTGTGCTTACAGGAAGAGAAATTCACAACTATGACAAGAAATGTCTGCTTCCACAAGTTTATATAGCATAAATGTTCTCATTTAGCTATTGCACAAATGTTGTGCAGAACAAACACATGATAAAACAGAGTCTGAGAAAACAGTCAAGATACCTACATGCAGGGTCAAATGCAAATCAAAATATCTACCAAATAAATGTAAGTTTATCAGTTTTATTTACTGTAGTATGAAGATGGTATTACTTGAAACATGAAGAGAAAGACAGATTCAAAATCATAGCATACTCTAATACTATGAAAATATGCATTTGTTACAATTCAAAAGTTTTCATTGTGAAAAAATGTATTTTATCTAAATCAGTATTTCATTATCTGGTGTCAGTATTTAATGACAGGCACAAAAGCTACCTATTAAACTACATTTCGTGTCCTGTTCGGTTTGTTTACCCTACGTCACCTCATTATAAATTCAAGCTGTCGGCCATTTTGTATGGCGACCGACTGGAAGTTTGAAGGGGCATGCAAGGGATAGGGTGTTGATTCAATTGGCAATCAATCAACACTTGTAAAAATCACACAGAATTACTCTACTAACTTAAAGGTTTAAATCTAGGACCATTAAATAAACGATCAGGATACATTTCTGTCAAAAACTGCGAAGGAACATGATGCAAACTTGCCCTTTTCAAACGAATGAAACAGCTAAACAACCACTTCTCTTCTGGTCCTAATTTTGGTTTTCAACACTTTAATTTGATATCATTTTTAATTAAACCGCCGTTTTTCCAACTTTCTTGACATATAACACCACATGATCTTTCGATACCAAACACTGTCACATGGAGTTTTACAAGTACAAAAGAGATTTTCGTGTTTGAAAAGAATGCAAAACTGCCACGATTCTACAAAACTTACAAAAGGTTCTTTGCCAAAAAGTGCAGGATGATATTCAGTTGACAAAATCTCCGAAAAGCAACAAATACAGCGTTCACTTAACTGACAAACTACAACAAAGGTCAAAGTCCCAATTCTTAATGGACCTTGTTAAATAATCGCATATTAAATCTAACGATAAACATTTGTCCGTAAAAATTAGCGAAAACGTCTATTTTGATGTTATGACTCAGTTGCTTCACAGAACCACGACCGACCTGTCAGAAGGACGAGAATAACAGTTTACACGAGTGAACCAATTTCTACAATGGAACTAAATTGTGCTTTTATTGTGTCAACTTATTTACATGAAACTAAACGGACACCAGAAGAAGGAGCGATCCAACACTAAAGCTCCAGACTTGGCCGCGAACACAACTAATGTTTCATCGAAGTTGAGGGAGTGAGACAATCCGCCATATTGCTATTCATGAAAATACTGTTATTCGTAGGCTGTTAACACCGAAAATAATCAAGACCTACCTCCGAAGCTGACTGATATGACCTCCTCTTGTTCCTGGGAGCTGAAAAATACAATGATTGAGATAATTATAATAGAATCTTCATTTGGTGCAGTGAGTTCATTGTAACCCAACAACGACGACCCCAAAACCACTGCCCAAAGGACGATTTGACAACTTGAATTAAGTCGCGTTTTCACAAAAACTGAACGATATTTTGTCGGTAAATTGTTGTTAACGATGTCTTTACACTATGTTGGAAGGAAGACACATAATATTTTTAAGAGATAAACGTTATTGAGATCGTGTGCTGCAACAATATACTTGGTCAGCAGGCAGAAATTTTCTTCGGGTGAGCAAGTGAATCAGGCATTCATTCTTCAACTGTTTCTGCACTCAGAGCCGATATAAATCAGGAAACAGGTCTGTAATATGAAACACCTACCTTTGAAAACCTCTTCCGTCATATTTTCTGGGTAATCCCGCTTTCAGTGTTTTAGAAAACAACGTTGAAATGCGCTGAACTTCGAGTCATCGACAAGACAACCAAGCATCCAGTCACTCAACGCTACGATTCCGTTTCGTACAGGTCATGACCTGTCAAATTACCATAAACAGTGACCCGACCTAGGTCATCTGCATATGTTTCAAGGTCATGACGTCACACCTCAGCCAATCCCTCCAACACATCTTATTGGCACTTGCAGTTGAAATAACCGCACAAAAGCGGAAAAAACGATTTCAACCCATCCATTGAAACCTTCAGATTTTGCAAGTTGTGAGATTTCCGAATGAAAAGCCTCAGAAAGTCTAAAAAATGACCATGCAAAGGATGACACCACGAAGAGGTTTTCAGAATCCATCTTGGAAACGTATGCGACCTCTGGATGCATGACGGGATACATGGGCGGAGTTTGTGACGCCTTTTGAGTGATAGAACCCGTGTTGTCTAGGTTCTGTCGTCATGTGCTTTAGCCGATTTGACTTTTCACAATGTTGAGGGCTGTAGAAGCGTCAAGGGGCAACCACGCAGTTCGTATCCAGTGACAAGTAGTTGCTGAACGGTAACTGTTAATTCAGAAATAACTTTTAATCTCGACCCGAGTTGATATTCCGAGTAGGTCATTGCTCACTCGGAATTCGAACAATCGCAACATGGCGGGCGGTTTTAGTCGACATGTGGCCAACGATGTGGCGGGATTGTGTTAATATGATTCAGTAGACTATTTGTTCATACGATTGCATTTGTGTGTAATGCATTGTCCTTCAGTTGATTTACACCTGACCCAAGCTGTTTCTGTCAGTATCATTTGATTTTCATCCGTTCTAAACTTGAGAATGAAGTGGTCGCTTTCTAAAAATAGATTTCCCTCCGAAACAAGCAAGATGGCGTTAGCATGTTCCGATTGTGTGTTTCTGTCGCAACAGTGGATACTGTGAACCGCGCACTTACGAACCTTGAAAATGCACAAACCAAATAACATTGCCCCTTCAGTTTGAGAAATCGTATATTCTAAACAGATATTAAACGACAGTTTTCCATAACAAAGACCATATGCTCGCTTTTGTCAAAAATTCCATAAATTTATATTCTAGAGAGACTTGTCTTGTGGAGTCCAAGTAGGCTCAGATGATCACGTCTTTCATGAATGTGTCCACAAAATGACATAACTAGTTGAAGAATAATTGCAGTCATATTCTTGCAAGTCATATTATGCCTTCATTGAAAATGCAAAAAAAAGTTCAATAATTCATTTGACCCAGTGCACTGGAAAGAAATTGCTGAAATCATTTGACTTGATGTTTATAACTGCAATTGACAGTAGGCTATTTCAGACTTGTAACACGATTACCGGTATTTGTTTGTTTTCAAGCACTGTAAAGAACAAGATTTTTTCACCCTTCCGGGGCAGTGATGTGGTGTCACTTAGATAGAATAGGGCCTCAGTAATCCAATGCCTGTCGTACAAAGCAACTAAAATGGAGATCTTTTGATTCCACTTTCCTTTCTATCGATCCCTTTTATGAACTGTCTTTTCGAATTTATTGCAAGGAAAAAACATTACACATACCTATCACAATGTCGGGAAAGTGCATTTTCAACTTGAGGTGGCTTGATCCCAATTTCAAAGATTGGGTGAGACCACTGAAATAGGATAAATACAAAGTTAATTGCACATATTCTCAGAAAGTTATTGATATGGATGAAAGCGCACTTGGCTCGCACATAAACAAGAACTATTTTGTGTCCTTGAAAATAAACATCCATGAAAAGTCCTTGAATTTTAGAAGTCTAGTCTTGTATGAACCCTGTCAAGGCAAATATCGGTATTAATTTTTAACCGGGCTGCATGGAATTTTGGAGCCAACTTGGACCCAGATCTTCCCACCTTGGAGTTTTAGCAAGTGTTTTAGGCCTGAATGTTCAGCAATAGAAGACAAACAGTCTGTTTAAAAGTATATTAAAAACTAGAAAATCTGCCTGTTCACATTATTTTTTCTAGTGAAAAGAGGAAATGAAGTAATAATTTTTATGGCGACATTTTCAGCCGGATTGGCGGATTGAAAAAGTTGGAAATGTGATCAAATTCAATGTTGTTCTTTACGACC
>JAUELE010007561.1:0-16965 GCA_031471655.1 Diodora aspera
AAAAAGGCATTCCGAACTTTCCGCCAGAATCTTAAAAATATTCGGAAACCTTCGTAAACGTTACAGCAAACAAATGCATTGACTCATATTCGGAAAGCATTCGGAAATCAACGGAACATTCTTCGGTAAACCCTCTGAGAAAGGTTCTGAATGAACCTGGTCATTTGAAAGTAGAAAATAAATTCGTCTGCATCTGCCAGGAATACGGTGTTATTTAATCAGGCACACACTTTTACGATGTATGATTTACAGCTTATGTTATTTAATTCACATACAGATAGCACCAGGCTTATTCCTGCGTTCGGGAGCACGGATCCAACCTCAATATTGGACGTAATGCCAAATCTCTACAAATAACATCGTAATTTGGCCATTTATTGTAGAAGAATACCTTCACATTATCAATATCTTATACACAAAACAGTCCTACATTAATTTTGATGGCCTATAGTTTGTCGGCCTTGGCGGTCACTGAGTCGTGACGAAGAGGAAGCGAGCGCCCATGCATGCAGTTGACTCGGTTTTCACCTGGCAGTTGAACATTTGATGCTTTAACCGCTGTTTGTATCAGGTCAACACGGTAAACCCTGACAAGGGTCACGGAGAACCGTGCATACCTGAGTTAATCAACACAGGTAAGACACCCATTGTGTTCACTCGAATCGCCGTGAGAAACAATAAGATATACCCATTACCGTGGCATGGAGTATGCAGGTATGCTAATCAGCAGTCCACCAATTAGTGAGTGTTTGCTAGAGTTTGTATCTAATGAAATAATCAAATTATAGGTATATTCAAATATAACTAAAGGTTATGCAATATTTGATTGTTGTTGAAACGTAACTGGTTGTGTCCAAACCCGTGTAGGCTTTTCTGCTGGTCCTGGCTGCGATCTCGCGTTGTAAACAAACCTCGTATGAACAGGTTTGCAATGGGTCACAGTATAAGAAAGACATTGCAATGGAACATGCTCATTGCATATGCATCCCCAGGTTCGACATACAATGTATGCACTGTGTAATTTTACGCAGCCAAGGGCGATAATCGTCACGCAGCTGAATAATGTGACAGTTATATTCTGGCCCCTTGAGAAAATAATGCTTTTAGTGTACACATAATGTGGACGATAAGACCCACAGTAAGCTTGAATCTGAGTATTCGATAATCCGAGGGTAGTGTTGTTCAAACATTGATGTTTGCTGACCACACTGATACTTTGTATACTTTAGCCTGACCCTCGTCTCAAACAGGACCCCAGGGATCAGGTATAGGGGTGTAACTAGAGACGATTTTAAGACGAGGCACCTGATTGAAATTCCAGGTCGGCTGCCGCCGCAGTCAAGGTGTTGGTCGTGACGAGGACAGACGTCTCCCGGTCGTACCTGTACCACTGGTAAGCTTGCATCTAACCATCACCGTCCTGGAATCTTTTGGCTGCTGATGGTGGAACTTAATCAGTCATTCCTGAGCTAGGTCTTAAAGGTGATTTGGTCGTCTGCTTCTTGGTTCAAGTTCAAGAGTTTTCATTACTGAAGAGAGGTACCCTGGCATCATCATGGTGGTACCTGATATTGACTTCAAGGACATCATTGTCATCGTTGTCTACTTCGTCCTCGTCATGGCAGTTGGATTGGTGGTAAGACATCATGTGTTCCTTATTGTCCTTATCAGATTGAACACACAAATCGTCTTGTTTTTATGCTACTTAGTATTACTACCTCAGCTTCTGTAAATCTTGAAAGAGCATGTCTGGCGTGACAAGGTAGACTGATACGTAATCATAAAGTTTATATTGAAAAGGGGCGGATCAAAGATTCCGTGGAAGGAGGGCAGGGGACTTGGTTGCGCCGTGCGGATTCGGGGACACATTTAGAAAAAATAGATTCGATTTTGGTGCATTCTGACGTATATCACGGAATGAAAATGCTGCAGTTGTGGTCTGCCGATTATGGCATTGTCAGGCCTCCCAGCCCTGCCATAAAATTTAGAGGATATTAGATAAATCTATATAGAGGAAAGTGATGGAACACTTTAAACACCATAATGTGTTTGTAAGGAAACACGATTGTTTACATGTAAGTAAAGTTTCTTGGCTGCTGGTAGGATAACATTTTGTCATCGAATAGCAAGAGGTAAGATGCGAGAAAACCAAATTTATCAATTACAATGATCTTTTTAGAAACGTTTATTGCGTTAGATGATACGAAAATCTGAGCAGTTTGTGTATTTGGAATTTCTATTGAAATTAGAGGACATAGAGAGGACAAGTTCTTCCAAAAGAGGACCATAGATGATTTAGGGGGCGTCTGGGAGGTCTGCATTCTTACAAATACGAATATGGCAATTCACAAAATGTTGTGTACATTGAAAAATGATGTGATTTTTTTCTTCTTACCAGTCGTCATGTACAACCAACACAGGCAGTGTCAAGGGCTACTTCATGGCTGGCAGGAACATGATGTGGATACCGGTACGTATGGCTCAAATATAGCGTTGTGTTACGTAACAGTCATCATCGAAATTCAGACATGACTCCGCCAACGGACCCCTCAGATGCCCTGGATTCACTCTTGTTTTGAACGATCGTCTCCAGATCGGTGGTCTGACCAATCAGTGAGTCTTCCACGAAAAAAAAGCTTGCATTCAGTCATGTGGCGCGTCTCTCCTAACACTCGGTGAAGTAAAGACGTTATGGGTTTAAATTTCTCAAGAGTTACTTCTCTTGCTGATTCCTTTCATGCAGTTAATGCTACATTTCATTGGTTGTCTGTATTTAGCAGATTTGGACTTTCTATACATACAAAACGACTACTGTGAATAGGAGTAAATCCAGGGCATCTGAGGGAGCCGTTGGTGGAGTCATAAATACCCTGGATTGCGAGAATGCGGAACAGTGGATAATGTTGCATTGATTACTTTCATGAGTGGCCTCACTAGTAGGTTTGGTATCACCAAGTGCGCCCCCCCCCCAACACATGGACCTCCTCCTGTGCCAGACCATATGTACAGTATCCCTAGTAATTTTTTTAGCAGCAATATTACACGTACATCATAATTCCCGTATATGAATGTTAACATGCAAAATGGAGCAATTTCGGCTCATTTCACGAATTGTCATAATACTTCTGGGATTGATTTGGTGCTACCATAGCAAAAAAACAATAGAAAAGGCGAGCTAAGGGGGAGGGGGCGCAAGTACCCCCAGTGTCCCCCCTGGATCCGGGCCTTATAAGCCAAAGCTTATTGTATTTCCACAACCGTCCAACTTCATACCATTGTTTTCAAGGATACGTTTCGTTGTTGTGATCACAAAAGCACTGAACCCTACAGTCTCCAAGAACATGTTGTGTATTGAGCGTGTCAGCTCTACAATGCCGTTTTTCAAAGCCTAGTTGTTCTTTTTAATGTAAACACGTTGTTGTGACCACTGTTTCAAGGCCATAATGTTCCAATTTGATAAATGTTATAACCCAAGTTGCAGGTCGACCTGGTAACCCACTGCAAGGATCGTTCACTCTTGATAAGGCTATATAAACACATATGTATGTTCTATGTACTAAATTTATATAGTCTTTCACCATGTAACCTATACCATTATATGCTGGCAGGGGCTTGTCTAGAATTGAATGTATGTGTAGGCACTAATATTAAAGATTTAAAATGTGAGGCCGAGAGGCGGCCGAACCGAAAGTTGGCAATGGGGTCTGGGATAGTAATACCGATGGAATGATGAAAATTACATACTGATGTCCAAAAGAAACATTACGTAGACTCAGGGTCGGTTTTAGGCGCCGCGGGCCCAGATGGGGCTACTTTGGCGGGGCCCAGTTTGAGGCTATGAAAAGGTTGGTTGGTTGGATTTAAAGCCGGACTCGTTCAGCCTAGTCTGTCTACCAGACCCTAAAGCATACAAATATAATGGAGCCTGTCCCAGTCTATATATTTAGCAAGTCTAGTTTTTTTCAGCTCCATAAATTAGGAATATCCCTGGGCTACTTTTCTGGTTTTCATATTTTAAGTAAATAGTTTTTGTAGATTAAACTTATTTCTGGGACTAAATGTTAGTTTATCGTTCAGCCATATGTTCCCATTCCCCCTTCTCCCAGACCCTAAAGCATACAAAGATAATGGAGCCTGCCCAAGTCTAGATATTTAGCAAGTCTAGGGTTTCTCAGCTTTAGGGCTCCTTTTCTGGTTTTAGCATTTTAATATTTTTGAAGATTAATATTTCTGGGACTAAATGTTAGTCTAGAGGTATGCCTGCATCACCAGTGGGGACTTTATGTTCTGGGACTAAATGTTAGTCTAGAGGTATGCCTGCATCACCAGTGGGGATTATATGAAGGAAAAGGACAGACCCCGGCAAAAACAGAGCAACGATTACCTTAGTACGGGGCCCCTTAGTCGCGGGGCCCGATTGTGTGCAATCGGCTTAAAACTGGCCCTATCTGGACTTTCAAATCCGACCCGAAGAAAACTAAAACGTTTGTTGCATATAGCCTAGAGGGCATTGTTTCAGCATGACGGAGTCAGATGACAATCCACGACAGTGGAGACGTTTGATAAACAGTGGCACAAAGACACATAGGGTTGGGAAAGAGATTGATTAAGTCTGTTTAGTGTATCGTTTCTTTTGGACGTCAGTATATTTTTATACTAAAACATGTTAACACTTATCTTCAAGCAATTTCAAAGCCCAAAGCCCGAAATTTGACATAATATCATCATTTTGTAGTTTTAATTACATTTTTAATATTGTAATATTTTAAGTGTTTTAATTGACTGACACTATGCTTTTTCCTTCAGGTTGGTGCCTCAATCTATGCAACGAATTTTGGCAGCCATTTTTTCATTGGCATGGCGGGTTCCGCTGCCGCCGGAGGTATAGCCGTTGTCATCTACGAATGGCATGTAGGTACACTACCATGGCAGTCCATGAGCATTTAGGTTATAACACGTATCTGAAATAATATGTTGCAATCAAGTGATAATTTGTGTGAGCATTGGCATTTTGGTGATAACATGCACTTGAAAAACTATGTTGTAATCAAGTGATAATTGTGTGAGCATTGACATTTGAGGGATATCACGCACTAGAAATACTACGTTGTAGTCCAACTTACACTACTCAAAAGTAGTTAAGGGTCAAACCTAATACATGTATACGCCAAATTTGCCAAGTATACCTCAATGGTCAGGTGAAAATGAAGTGTATGGAGTCCAATAATAATTTATATTAACATGGACATTAAGGAGATTACACGTACTAGAATAATACGTTGTAGTCAATTGATAATGTATACTACTCAAAAGAAGTTAAGAGTCAAACTTGATATGAGCATAAACCAATGTAATCGATTTTACTATTTGAAAGTTTGACGGAACTATAGCCGCATGAACGTATTTTTAGAAAGGGTGTTTTCATGCAGAATTGTTTCCACTGAAAATGCACCAATTACCGGTCAGGAGTTTATAGAGTCAACTGATAATATACATTAATATGGACATTTAGGTGATAAACTAAAATTTAATTTGTCATCTCCTTTAGTTGCTAAACCGTTCGGACACTACAATCGATGGTTGAATATCTATTGTAACGAGTTAAAGAAGTTAAACTTGGGAGTTTCTCATTTACAGTATAAATAATCTTGTGATGTTGGTTGTCTCCTCTCAGTTTTTGTTCACTGGTCATTATTCCATGCGAACAGCAAAATGAGAGACGAATTGTAGAGAGAAACTACGACAGAAGGACAATGTAATCCGTATATCAATGTATACTGTATCCCAACTCCGGTGTCAAAATTTGAAGTGGTGCATTGATATGAAAGTAAATCAAATAATGTAATGTCCAGTTTCCTTACTTAACTGTGTCACTTACTTCACCCTGGACATTTTGGCAACGATACTGGATATCAACTCATACTGTACCTTACATGTGAAGGTGATACTAATGTACAAATAGAAAACAATGTATAATTATATAAATTTTTGTTTACAGGCTGTTTTTATACTGGTTTTGTTGGGCTGGTTCTTTGTGCCAGTGTATGTGTCTTCCGGAGTAAGTTGTTTTATTTCAATTCCTTAACAATTCAAATCATTCCTCATGAATTAACAAAGTAATATTTTAGTTTTTAAAATCTTGTAGGCCTACATATGTATTTCGGTCCATAACATAGCTGCGTGGTACACAGGTAGTTTGCCATGGATGCACTTGAAATATGTGCATCATTGAATGACAGACCGATTCTTTACCATCTGATATAAAAGTCTCTGGAATACCATTGTAATAATTATTATTATACTAGAAATTATTTATTTGTTAATCCAGTGTTATCCTTATTATTTATACAGTTATAATGTTATTTCTTGTTATTTCTCTCCACAGGCGTACACAATGCCGCAGTATCTGAAGAAAAGATTTGGAGGACGTCGTCTACGTATCTATCTCTCCTGTCTCGCCATTTTCTTACTTATTATACAAAAAATATCAGTGAGTTGTCTCCCCTTACTAGGACTTCAGTTATGCACGTTTGTAGCATAAATGCTAACGTTTGAAGACATATGGGGATCCTTTGGGAAAAGGGGGTGGGTGCAGACTGCAAAGGTTCTCTACTTAATGCAGTTTTACATAAAACATAGTTGAAAATGGGGTGGGGGCATCCCTATTGGAACCGCCTATGTAAGATGCAAGCAGGAAGAGATTACTGGGACCCGCAAGCACTACCTAACAGTTTAGTTTTACGCACTGATGAACTATCGGCAATACGTATCGATGATAATGAAACGAACCTAAATTTGTTTGTACATATAGTTATGCAACACATCATAATACAATTGGAGTGGTCTCCCCTAGTTCAGGGACATCTAATACTGCCATTAGCTTATTATATTACCACATGGATAGATACAAATAAAGAGTGGTGTTTGATATGACTGTGCACCAAATATTGAGAAAATGCTGGGTAAAATTTACTTAACTTTCTTAAATATGACAATCAACTCTTGGTTAGAGGAATACCTGGATTTTATAACAAACATATTTGGATTGAAATAGAAATGTTTTTGGAGATAATTCTCTCATAACTGTGTGAAATGAGAACATTAAAATAAGTATTAAAATTCACCACAACTTTTCTTGTTATCACAGAGATCACAAATTCGGTTTGAAAATATCACATTTTGTCCCTCATATTCACAGGTTGTGATGTACGCTGGAGCCGTGTTCCTTCAGCAGTCAGTTGGCTGGGACATGTACTCGTCTATCATCAGTGTAACTTTAGTTACTGGCATATACACGATTATAGGTGAGCAGAGTAATAATCACAGGAGCTTGTATCGTGCATAAAGAATCCTAGTTCGAAATATGCATCCATTCATATACAAAAACTTCTTGTGACCTCAAGATGGTACCTTCATAATGAATATCATTGACTCAAAATAACAAAGATCTTCAAGTTTAATGCACGTATTAAGACTGTTGGAGGCAACCAGCAACCCTCTTACGAACGGTTTATGGAGACAAAACCAGCCCGATTGGGTTAACTGAAATCCGTTCTAAAGGTACGTAGATAATGTAGCCCTTTTTTGGTTTATTAGAAGTGGTGGTGGTGGGGGGGGGGGGGGGGAGACAGACAGAGGAGAGATGTACTTTAGTCAAGACCCTAAGACAAGACAACTATAAGAAACTGAACATCTTACTATACACCACATACAAGATGGTGTTCAAATTAAAGTTTAAACTCTCATTTACAGGTGGCCTATCAGCTGTCATCTGGACGGACGCCCTGCAGACTGTGATTCTGGTGTTTGGATCTATGTGGCTAGTTATTGCAGGTGAGGAGTGGAAATGATCATAACATATTACGAATAACAATTACTGTCTGATCCAAATCTGACATACATGCATTTTGACGAATAACATTTCACAAAACATCCTAGTAATAGAGTAATCAATTATTGTTTCTGTTACTTAAAAGATAATTATATTTAGTACCACTGGTTTTAACACGGGTAAAAAATAAAGTAAGAACGTAGAGGGCCTTAACACTTAAGATGACTAAAAATGAATATTTGGCTTGATATCTTAATTACGCTGAAAACCGATCTTTTCAAAGAATCGCTTTATCGATGGTAGACTATTTGTAGCACATCTATTTATAACCACGGCATTTCCAGTCAGACAGAATTGACACGGTGTTGCATCTGGTGTGGTTCGCACCCTCCCAGTGACGCTACCGCACCAGAAGGTCATGTCCAACTGTACCCGAATGCTGTAAACAAGAAGGAAATAGGACACCTGTTCATGTACATACATGTATTTACACTTCATTATCTTTCCCTAATGTTTTAAAGCAGCAGGACTCCAAATTTTCAACACGAGGCATGTATTGTGCAACTATTGCTGTTTCATTTTTAAATAGTGGCGAGGTCATCGCTGTTTCGTCAGATGCAACATTAACATACACAGTGTTGAAATCATTTTGAAATCCAGGGTATTTATGACTCGGCCAACAGCCTTTCGTGTTGCATTGACGGAGGCATCGCATAGTACAACAATACCCTTGAGTTTGAAGACGCGTTGAAATATATAAAAAACTATACTGCCGGGCAAAAGAACCGATACCAAATGATTTCGGTTATTTTCCTTTACGTCTTTCTGTCATAGCTGATCAAAAGATGCTAGGATTTCAACGAGTGTAATTTGATTGACATCATATCGTTGATTTAACTTCCTAATCTTGAAGGGATATCTCTTGCATATCCAACGCAATTGTGAATTTATTCAGTAGTCTCTCAAAATCTTGGCATCGTTCCTTTTGCCCGGCAGTGTAGACTGACTTGGGGGTTTAACAAAACTTCACGGAGCAGGCCTATTTGAAACCCATTTTTCTATGATTCACTCATGAGGCGAAATATAAGGAACACCTATTGTCAATGGTACGTCATTTCGCAGTCTCCAATTGCAAGGTCTTTGTTTCAGTGATTTGGTCTGCACTACCAAAACTACTACTTCTGCTACAACCGCTGTTCGTCAATGCGTCCATGACCGTGGAATTTGTACATAACCCTAAGTAAGTCTATCAAGGTAAGCAAATCTAAGCTAATGGCGATTCCACATATGAAATTATGGACTGTAGAAGCCAGTCTCTTTAATCTCTGCACCTTTAGAAATTTAGCACATTAGATTTTGACAAGTTTTTAGGAATGGAGAGAGGTTCATTATCGGTAACGTCAGACAATGTGTCAAAAAGCTTTGCAAACAAATCTCCCGAAAATAACTTGATATTTATGTTAATGAATAATATGTACAAATAAAAGTAAGTGGTTTTTTAAAAAACCCAAGAACCGAGACATCCATAATTTATGTTCATATTCATGACCGAGTGGGTCGTGGACAGTGGCGTCTTAGAATCCCGGCGATATTAGGGGACCGATATTCAATTTGAAAAATATAAATTAATGTTCACACTATTACTTTGAAGCGATTTCCTCTAAAACATAGACTTTGAACCCATTACTTTGTATTTACTATGATTGTTGGGCCAGAGGCGTAAGGTTCATAGTCATTGACATGATACGCTCTGTTCATGTCGAATTTGTATAGAGCACAAGCTCAGTCTAGCTCAAGATATGACAGTCTAGAGGCCATTCTACATTGCAACTGAAAGTAGAAGAGGCAGTGTATTGGTTTGTTGAAGGGAAACAAAAGGAATAAAAAAATTAATTATAGATAGTTCATGGATTAAGCTGAAGTCTAATCTCTTCAAGTTATATAGAAAACTGGAACAATTTACTTCGAGTGCGAGAAAACGATGTTTTAATACCGAGATTGAATAATTCAACAATGGAGACTTGAGCGAGTCTATACGGAAATGTAGTAGCTCTGGCTACTGATTTGTACTAGGGAACTTTCATCTCCATCTTCAAGTGGTTGGGTTTGTCTTGAGTATGATATGTGTCACTAAAGCTGCATTGTTGAATGTGACGATTGCAATGGAGACTGAAATGTCAGACACCTGTTGTTTACATATGGTTTTGCCAACGTTTGGCATTCACAAGATGTTGGTGATGCCAATTACTGTTTATTTAAGCAAAGATTGAAAGATGTATCTCTGCAAGAATGGTCTGCAAAATTACACGAGTCCTCAACTCTGAGCACATATTGTACTTTTAAGACTAGCTTAGAGATAGAAAAATATCTGGAATCAATTCAGGCTACAAACCTGAGACGTGTCATGACGAAGTTTCGTTGTGGATTAAATGACCTGAATATTATACTTTGCAGACGCAAAAAAGGCAAAAATCCAATTGATGCACTTTGTCCATGTTGTAAACACGGTCTCGAAGATGAGTATCATATGTTGTTTATTTGTCCATATGTACCGAGAACTTCGACAAAAACTTCTCCCTATTGTATTCTGGGATATACCCAACCAACCTAAATTTTGTAAGATTATGTCAAACCAAAACGCAGATGTTCTTCAAAAACTTTCTTTGTATTTAGAGAGCCTTTAAACTGCGCGGTCGTATTGTTACGGCGCTCTAATGTCCAATGCCTTTTGATGTATTTACATGTGTAATTGTACTATAGGCCTCAATGGCCACCTTCTACGCAATAAAGACTCTGAGTCTGAGTAACGTAAGATTTCTATACTGCTAGAATCCAGCTTAAGGAATTTGCTGGAACTCGTTTTGAGCACACGGCTTAATAACTGTACAATTTAACTTGGAAGTCTACATATACGGAGATCATTTTGAAACGGTTATCTTCAGTTCGCATACCAAGAGAAGACTTTTCAAAGTTGCCAAAAGGGGTGGTCCTCATTGTGGCAACGGACATCAGACACTGTCCATCTGAAATGAGTGTCTGTATTGGGTGCTGCTCTTGAAAAAGTTGACTTTGTTGCTGCTGGTTTTTGCCTGGCCTTAACTGCAAAAGCTAGAGCTATCAAACTCTATAAATGATTTTTTGTGGACACAGGTATGTAAGCTTTGTTATTTCAACACATTTTATTATTTTCTAATTTTCAATAAACAAATGCTCTGTATTATTTTCTTCTGGAGGCATCATCTTGCCACGGGTAATGAGTTGTCAAATCCCTTCCAGTTCAAGAACTGTGTTTATTCCAGACTGTTCTACAAGACGGGGCCAATTAGTGAAATCAAATATTTAGAGAGTCCATGTCTATCTTTGAAGAGCCACCTTATGTCGATGCCAGCTCGACAAAAGATTAACTTCATCAACTTTGCAATTCTTTTTCTGACAGGTTCAGATTTCAAAAGGAACTTTCGCACTGGTATATGAAGCAATTTCTTATACAGCCTCGATCTGCTGAACCCGATATCTATTGTGAAAACGAACTTCCCTGTTATACATGTAAGGTTTAAGACTAAACTGAAATATCACAACTCGGAATATGAAAATGGCACTTATCAAATGTTTTACCGTTTTTAAGTAATATTGCAATCTGTACAGTGTACCATTTTGATGTTTATTTATAACATATTTAGACGTGTCTCGATGTTTTTCAAATCATACAAAATAAAGTGGCAGTCTCGATGAATATTCAAATGCAGTTTCAGTGGTTCTGTTTTCATATACATGTCAATACGATCTCTGCTTCCCAGAGTTTTGCATCAAGAGCGATAACGTGTAACCTATAACATCAGCACCTGCTTGAAGAAACTGCAGCCCATGTACGATGGTATCAATTCTACAGTGGCGTCATATTTATGAAAGACACTAGCCCCAAGAGGACATTAAATCCTATTCTGTTAGCATATCTGTTGTGCATCTGGAATGAAAAGTGGTTGGTATGCCCTCCCAGTTGTGTATAAATTCTCCTTAAGGTCATCAATTTGAAAAAGTTAAAAATGGCTTTCAGGTCTTGCCGATATATAATTCTTGGCACTCCGGGCGATTTATCAAGTGCATGAGGCGGTATCGTTAGCATTTTCTGAACTTCATTTCTCGCTATGTTATATATGTTATATCAGCGGGTGGATTGGCCGGGATGCAAAATGAGAAATAGCCACGACCTCTGCCACTGCACCAATTACCCATTGTGTGAAACAGATTGATGTTCGTACATATTGTATTCATAGGATCTAGTTATGGAAGGGATATTCAGTTAATGATCTTTTGCAAAAAGGTGGGTCTGTGTGCCAGAACGCATTTCATTTTGTGATCTCATCTCTCAATCTGGGTCCCGAAGACGAGTTTTCCACGGGAAGACATCGATTTCTTCCTTGTGATAAATATAAAGGATGCTGTAGACTTTGTATAAATACTTTGGTAATGTGTTGTTCTACTTTTACATTAATATTGCTTATCATACTTTGTCCGGTATGCAAATGAAACAAATTCAGACGTTTTTATAGAGTGTGATTCGAAAATCATAATCCGCAAAACACTATACGTGTATTGTCAGTTATATTCTGTAGATTGGAACAATTATCATTTCATTCAAACGTTGTTTATAGGTACACCCAAAGGACCAGATGCCACCCCAAACAGTTGTGACCGGTAATTATGTCAGAATGTCACATTCACCTCACTTTCCAAGAGTGGCGGACGCAAAAGGTGCATTTCAATAAACTGGACACTAGTATGATATGTGATCCCATCCCACCACCCCTCGGCGGAACCTCGGCCTTAGTCATTGACGAACGTATCCGTGCAAAAAAAATTGGACAACTTTGTCAGCGGGTATTTAATTACATATTCAACTTATTTGCACGAAAATTGGCACACACAGCGAGAAGATGTCTACAATTTGTTTGTTAAATGTCAATAGTCTGTAACTTTACCACCTTTCTCTATACATTGAGATATTCTGCGCGGCATTGAATTTTTCAAGTGTTCTATTAGTTGGTCCGATAGCTCTGCCCACGTTTGATGGATCATTGCTTTCCACTCGGCAAAGTCTTTCGGTTCTAACTTCTCAACGTTGTCATTCATGATCTGCCAAATATTTTCGATGGGGTTGAGGTCTAGAAAAACGGAAGGAAGATCCTTCACCTATACGTCGTGGTCACGCAGCCATTGGCGGGTCTTCACAGACGTTTGGATGCGGGCGTTGTCCTGTTGCATGTCACGTGACCAACCCATCAACAAGGGAGGTAACAAAGATTGACCTATATACCTTGCATTAGTAAAGAGATGTTGAGCAGGGGTACGGACATGACTATATCACGATGGATATTTATAATTTTGAAAAGTGTCCATTTTTTTTTGCACGGAGCTATATATATATATGTACATATATTCAGTCCAGCTGCTAAATGTATGAGACAGCATCTTCAGACTGGTTAGAGGACATACATCAAAGACGTTACCTATGTACTTTAACCAGTCTGAAGATGCTGTAAAGCAGCTAGAAAGCGTTTACTGGAATATACTGATTTTGTAACAACTTTGGATTGTGTTTTTTCTAATATATATACCTTTTGATTGCACACACCTGTTAGCATGCTATTGCATCGTAGCCGATGCTGCCGAATTCTTTCGCATCGGTTTAGTAATATGTCACTGAATCGTTGTAAAATTACCAAAACACGACGTTCCTTTGGCTAATAGGGACATTTTGTGTCATTTTACATCTGCCATAATCGCATGTTGGAGATCAAGGGCGCAGTAAGCCCGTTTTATAATGTATGCAGATCTAAATTGAGGGCTCGAAGCGCCCGAAATTCTAGGGTGGTCTAGGCATGCTCCCCCAGACAAAATTTTAAACTTTAAACGTCTATAGACGTGATTTCCTGTCATTCTGATCGTCATTTCTTTGCGACTTTATTGTAGATAAATGGTTTTTACACTTTCTATTTATTTTTATATTTTTTAATTTTAATTATTATTTTTTTTGCTTTTAGAAGTGTACGCACGTGAGTACAGTGCGTTAAGGTAGCTACGACCTTGCCATACATAAATCTATATACTTACGCTGGTCTGGATGAAGAGGCTTCATCTTATTCAAAGTTGCATCAAATTGATCGCGAACCTGCTGTTCCCTGTTCCGGAAGTCGTTGTATTTTGATATAAACTCATCGCGGTGGAGACCTGGAATAGATCAAATTAGGGAAAGGAATTGGTCTTATAATTAACACCAAATAGCATTCAGTGTAGTTCCCTCGAAACGCCGTACGTACACACTACACCTGTTCAGGTGTCACAGACATGATGCAAATGTTCTGTGTATCTGCAACCATTAATAAGCTAGTTCCTGGTATGCTTAGTTCTTGCATCTCTCTACCTTGGGCCTAGGGCTACTATTTTTAGAGACCAGGTGGGAAGAGATTTAAGGTAAAACGAATTTCGTGTTTTTTTGTTGTCTTGACGAGTGATGTATGCTGTGGTGCCATGACACCCGGTGTTTAATAGAGGCCAGGAGCTTCTTGTTTGAACCATCTTCCATGACAGTCACACTATGTATTGTCAAAGAAAAGCGACGATGCCTTATCCGTTTAGATAGAGAGACGTTATTATTAACTAGTCGACCCGGCGCTTTTAGAGCCCCACCCGGCGCTTACTATCGGTGTCCTAATCAGCTCTAGCTGGCGGGTACGTTCAACTCCGGGTCAGTCATACTGGGGTGGAATCAATCATTCAGTCCGGCGCTTACGAAGCTCCCGACCCGACGTTTATTAGAGGAAATATGGTATGTGTGTTAAAATTAATGGTATCTGCATGTAAGTTGCATTGAGCCAAACCCTGCGCCTTGACCTCACTGAATATGCATGACACCCATCCATCCGGATTATGCAACTGCTGACGGAGTGATGACAGGGTAGATGGGACTGTACATTGTATTCTGACTTTGCAAGCACTTCCCATTGTAAGGGTAATAGCCCGGGTTCAGTGCGTTAAATATTTCTTTGCTCTGATGAGTATAGAAATATACTTCACTGCATGAAACTCACATGAATACACACAAAAATCATTAATTAATTACCTTTCTCCAGAGTGTCAAATTCGAATATGCACCCCGGACACGTGTTCGGGATTTCCACGTGTGGCACGCGCAAACCATTGGTGCTCTGTTGTAGAACAATTCATGTTATCTCCATTGCAATCGGTGATCGTATCCAAAACAAAATCGATGATTTTGTTATTTACCTTGAAATTCCACTATCCCTAACTTGTTTTGAAGAGTGTTTGTTACCTACCTTGTGGCGGAGGCGTCGCTGTCTGGAACTGAAACCCCAAAAGGTTACGTGCCTTATTGCCAATCTAAAAGCATTTCGTACTTCTTTCAATCATCAAAAACATTTCAAGATTCTTTAACATTTACGTTCTTAAACAATGTACATGTATCTATACTGACGTGCAAAATAAACGACACCAACTGATTTCAATTACTTTTACGTCTTTATATCATAGCCGATCAAACGGATTTTTGGTTTTCAATAGGTGTAATTTGATAAACATCATATCAATGATTAAACTTCCTAAACTTGAAGGGGTATCTTACATTTTCTTTCAGTAGTTTTTCGAAATTTTGCACTTTCGAAATGTAATTATCAGGATAAAATAGTGCAAAAGATCACATCCAAAAACTGATAATGTAATTATAATTATATTACATTAGTTAAATGAGAAAAGTGTGGCTATCAGAACCGTATAATACTTAGGACAATTCAACCAGTTACCACTTGTTGAGAACGGGTTCGAATCCCGGCCGGTCAAGGCCTGCGCTACCACCTAGGTGACAGAGTGACCCTTTGGAATGAGGTGTGGCATACACGCTAAATCCTTACGACTTTGTGGAGCCGAATACAAAATAAATCCCTTGCTATGTTCACCCTTTAAACAGTTTAGCACTCACCTGTCCAGGGACGAACAGAACAGCAACGATCAGAAGAGAGAGTCCTGTGTTACCTAGCTCCATGGTGCCTGCAGTCAGACCTTGTGGTTGCCAACTCCGGTATCACATGTACGCAGTGCCTCTATATACCAATCTTGTGGTGAGACTAAACAAACAATGCTTGGCGACCGACTGTATACGGGTACATCAACAGCATTATGTTTGTATAGAGCCATACAGCCAAGCTACTATTTGGTTATAAAGAAGACCTTTCCACATCCAAATATTGTCAGAAGAACTGTGCGTCCACGTATACCACCCGCTGACATCATTCATATCAGTTCAATTAAATATACATCCATATACATGTTTCCCCCATGCACAGATTTTTTTCTTTTATTCGCAGTCTACTACGGATTTGAAAAAAGGTTATAGGTTTAATAAGCAATAGAACTGAGTGCACGTATATGGTCTTCTGAAAATGATATCGAAATATGTAATACTGTGGAAGATCGACCGTGTTTTTTATAGCTTCTGAATGTTTATCTGTTTATAAGTTTACAAACTTTTCAACATACTAATATCTCATTTTAAACATATTTTCATTATAATCCTTCATAAATACCAGACATATACATTACAATGTTTTACTTACAAAGCCTTCAAACAATAGCAAACAGCATTCTAATAGCGATATATTCCTTTCAAAAAAAGTAAAAGACAGTCAAGCCGTTCCATCGCTCGTTATTAGCAAATCAAACGTATATTTTAGGAATACATTATATGCAATTATGATTTCGCAGTCACCACGGGTCAGTGTAAAAAAACTTACATGTCTGTGTCATAGAAGTATATTGACGTCAGTATATTTTGTGGACTAATATTAACCTTGAAAGTAAAAGTGAGAGATCGAATGGTAACATTGGTGGTCGTAGGAATGTGTTAAACATTAGGGGGATAGCTGCTTGCTGAGTGTCCATCCTCTTGTGCAATATTTCTGGTTTGAATCCTTCCGACAACATTCTAGTCCGTCATTGAGTGTTCAGACTAGAATACCTGGAAGTCAACTGAATTACATTTTCTGATGTCATCCAAATAAACTGTGTCTTTACATGTATGTATCCAGTGGGTCCGGGCCCCCTCCCCCCTTTTGAAAATCGGT
>JAUELE010007672.1:0-16963 GCA_031471655.1 Diodora aspera
TTTTTCGCGTTATTACGCCTTTTTTCGCGTTATTACGCCTTTTAATTTCGCGTTATTACGCCTTTTTTCGCGTTATTACGCCTTTTAATTTCGCGTTATTACGCCTTTTTTTCGCGTTATAACGCCTTTTTTCGCGTTATTACGCCTTTTTTCGCGTTAATACGCCTTTTAATTTCGCGTTATTACGTCTTTTTTCGCGTTATTACGCCTTTTTAATTTATTTTATTAATTCCCAAGTGATCCTATTAGGCTTTCGTAGATTATTGGTCCTGTACAGCAACTATACTTCAAGGCTTTTAATACTGATACTGTCCTGAAGCAGGAATGTCATTTAGGAGTATAACAGATGACAACATTCGGTGTAAAATGCTTCTATAATTATCTGTTTTATATAACTCTCTCTCTTGGTCTTGAACACCCAAGACGTTTTGACAAAAAGGGTCTTCTGCTTTCGAAGTGTGAGTCTGACTTCAGCACAATGACGTGGGAGGACTTTTGTGGACCTTGTACAAAACCACCACGAGCGTTCAGAGAACGCTACAGAGGCTGTACATGCAATAATATAATTAAAGGAATGCGCAACAAGGTCGGGCGGAGAGACAACTATTTCCCGGAGGCAACTGCGAGGATTTATGAGATTTGTCTCCTAGCAAGCCTCTTGATTGGAGAGCTCCGAAGAAGCTACTGGTCCTTAATCTTGCTGTTTGCTCGTAAAGATGCAACTATTTACCTTAATCAACGCGCTGGTGTCTTGCCTCGACCTAACCTGGGAAAATACCAGAGGGGTTGTGTGGATTCGTAAAATTTCAGATTGCCTTTTTAGAAATAGGGCAAACTGACAAAAAAACACGCGGAAGCAACGTTGTTATCTGTCGAATCTCATTGCTGTATCGAGGAGATTCTGTTTAAAGTAAATATATCTGTTTGAAAGAAAAGAGTAAGTAAGTGAATGAAATGGATTTTTACATTGCAGGGGGCAACATTTCAGCTATAGCGCAATGTGATGTGCAAGAGGCACATCAGGAAAAGGGACAGCACAAGATCAATAGAAAGGAAAGTGAAAACCAAAGATCCCAATTTTAGTCGCCTTGTACGCCAAGCATTAGGTTATTGAGGCCCTATTCTATCTAAGTGACACCATGTCACTCCCCGGAAGCCCCACAGGATCTGAAAGAAAAGAAACGCTTTCATTCATTTAGACTTTTCCTCGATGCCATCAATATTTTGACATACATGACATTGTATTTACTGAAATGTAGCAGCGGAGGGCCTCATTTACATGTACCACCAAATCGTAAGTTTAAAACTGGGATTTTAATCTTTTTCGCCCATCCTTTAAGTTACCAAAATAATGAGATTATAGGGAGCGCAATGTCTGAATTGATGAGCAAATGCAGTCGATAAATATGTGTTCATATTAAGTTTGCGTGACACAACGGAAAACCACATATGTTCGTTGTAAGGTACTAAAGAAATTATACCTTTTGGCACTAGTAGCAACTTGGATATTTGATACATTCGTTGTCTGAGGTAGTAAGGAAATTTTACCGTTTTACCCCAGAAGCAAATTGGATATGTGATACGTTGGTTGTTTGAGGTAGTAAGGACATTTTACCGTTTTACCCAAGTAGCAAATTGACTATTTGATACGTTCATTATCTGAGGTACTAAGGATATTATGCAGTTTTATCCGAGTAGAACATTGGATGTTTTATATGTTTGTTGTCCGACGTGCTGAGAAAATTGTACCTTTGGCCCCAGTAGTAAATTGAATATTTTATACGTTCCTTGTTTGAGGTGCTAAGGAAATTATACGTTTTTACCTCAGTAGTAAATTTGATATTTGATTCCAATAGGATACCTGGAATAAAAACGATAATTTTGTTTCATACCACTACCTGAAATAATATGTTCAAAGGGTAGGCCAAATATGACTTTATGACCAAAGCAGAAGAAATAAATGTTGTGTGGTGTTTACGCCAAAATTTCAACATGGAACTGTCTTGTCTCTGATAGGATCCCTCAGTAGCAATGCTATTCCGCTTCCCGGAATCCAATTTTCAAACTGCCTGTATTTACTGTGTTCAGTGGAACAGGGTGATTGATAAGTTCGTTGTCTAAGGTAAAAAGAGGTTTTGAATAAAGCTTTCGTAAGATGAACATGTAGATCAACTCATGAGTGATTACGTGAACAGTTTGCAACTTGCAAGTCAGCACTGTCTGCGAAAATGGACATCCTCGGTCTGTAGCCATCCGCTACCTGGGCCTCAAGTGCATGTCACCCAAGATGGTCAACGAAACCATGGTTACATACAAAACGGGAGGTTGCCCCTTCTTACAGCAAGGTGAAAGATGTGGATGTTGAATTAAAATTGGCACAGAAATGCTGGAGGCCGACTCCCATCCCGGAAGCTTTGTCAAGGTGAGCAAATGGAGCTGACAAGATCTTGACAGATCAATCAATAATAACGTGGCATATATGTATAGTATATATAATTCAGAACCCCGTCCATGCAGCTTTCCACAACAAACTCAAAATGACCAAGGTGTCAGTTCGTATGATCGTGGAGCTCCTTGAACCTGATGAGACGCGGATTCGACTCATTTTGTCACGGAGCCATTGAGAGGCGGACTCTGAGTTTTCATCAGCAATTCGTAGCCTAAAGACGAAGAACAATCAAAACAGTGGAAATACACGGATTTTCTGGCTCTCTCAACCCCAAATCGGTGAGATCAGCAGGCAAAGTTATGGCCTCCGCCTGTGGACTACCTGGAAAAGGATCAAGCTATTACCGGGACCTACTATGGAGATCTTTTTAGACAGCTACGGGAGAAAATCGCGAGGATTTGGGATGAGAGGGGGAGCACTCTTTCACCAGGACAACGCTCCAGTCTACAAACCCACAGGGGCGATGGCTGCCATCCAGGAGTACGGACTTAAACTCGTCCAACACCCGCCCTTTTCATCTGATTTGGCAGCATTGGACTACTGTATGCCTTTGCAATGAGCTCAATAGTCACCATTTTGACAGTGATGATATTCTTTTTGAAGATATATTATAAGACGCCTGTATGCTCGGATTGGACCAAACTGGTCGCCACATCGAAAAAGGCGCTACCAATTAGCCCCCAAAAAACAGCAAAATAGCTACCAATTACTACCGATGTTGTACAATATATTTCATAAGATAATATATTAACTTGAAGACCCTGACTCTGAAGTACATGTATCTACAAATGTTCGATTCTTGGCGACCCGTTCGGTGTACCCCGCGTGTTCCATGCCCGTTGGACAGTGCACATGTAGAAGGGTAATTATTTTTTCAAAATAAATGTGCTCTAACATTGCCTCTTTCACATTAGGCCAAGAACGTATCAACCAACCCTCGATAAGATTGTTTTCAGGTACTTCCATGGTCGTAAGCATCCTTGTACTTGTTTGCGTCGCAGTTAAGACTATTGTATATGAGAGCAACAAATGACCTAATTGTGGTGGACATATCTTCCGAAGGGAATTTAATGCATAGAAAAGAGGAGTACCTTGGGATTAACCACCGTTTAGAAAGATCGATCTTGTAGATAGTAACATTTTGGCGCTTTACCTATTGTTAAACGTTCTGATTCACGTTCCTTTCATGTTAAGATAGATGTAAACGTGTGTCAGGAATGTTAATAATGTGAGGGAAAACACATTAAATCTGATTTTATTACCAATTTCTGAGTATATTCACCGTCAGTGCCAGACATTATATCAAACGAATTACTGTTAGGGCTTTTCACGATGATGATAATACGGTGTTAATGATCGGGCCTTCCCTCAAATCCCTTTTCAAGAAGTGGTTTCCTTTAAAGGATTTCGCCTGAAGTTGTTAAGTTTAAAAAAAACGTTTGAGAACCTGTGCAATCCGTTATTGAAACAGTGTAAACGAAGTTAAACTTTAGTTGGATTTTTTTTCAATTGCAACTGGGAATTAGTTCGCATTTCACAGTTCTAAATTCAGGAGATTTAGGAGGTAGATGAACTGACTTCCTCTGATTGTAATCGAGGCCAGACACTGTGATTGTATGCTACAAATGCAGATGCTGTCTGAAACAGAGGAGTGGAGCAATTCAATTATTTCGAGTCCTGGTAATGCATTTAAGACTTAAAGTAGGTTATTTATTTAATTTACTCTGTTCCATTACAAATACAACTAATTATGAGCATTGACCTCATTGATACCACGAAGCGTGAGAACATTTGGTCTTTAAAGAAAAGCTTTGGAAGGGAAGTAGTTGCGAAGAATTGTTAATTTCTTCAGATAAAACATGCTCTCTTTGACTGACTGCAGTGTTTTATTTTTAAGCGAGTATAAATTTGCTGAACAGAGCCTCCTGTGGTATGTTGTTGTGGCATGTCAGCTGCAATCAGCTATGCCTACACTTTTCAGGTCGCTCAGTTAAAATCAATTAGGGATTTTTTATTAGGGGGGGGGGTAACATTTTTTTCTTGCAAACTATTTATATGTCATGGTGTGAGACAGTATATTTCTTTTCTAAAATAATTGGCGACAAACTATGTATATTTTTTTAGATATTATGTTTGATATTTAATGCAATTACAGGAATATAAAATGTATTAATGAGGATGGGGTCAGGGATGGTTCCAGAATTTTGTGAAGCGGGGTGTCGGAACCTTAATCGTAACAAGCAAAGTAAACTGGGTGTGTTTGGCGGATTCGGGAGTATCCTGCCCAGGAAAGTTTAATTTATAGAAGCTCCACGGTCTATTATCCTGCCTTTATTTGGCAAAATGAACTCTTTAACTGGTCCAAACAAGGCAATATAATTACAGAAACTATGGAAGCAATTGCAGAGAGAAAACTATCCAAGGATATCAGTCCAGGGGTCGTCTAGATCCTGGAAGCTTTAGGGGTCTCAGAGCGTTGTGAGCGCGTATGGGGGGGGGGGGGCACTACTGTGACAAGAATCCCCTAATACTGCAGGGCTGAAGTCTCGACGTGAATTAAAAATTGCAGGGGAGTCCGAGGGTTTATACTTGAAACATCTTCCAGCCCCCTTCCCTAATAAAAATCAAATGCTCGCTCCCTTGGAGGTTCTGTCAGAAAGACTAGAAACAGAATAGTGACTTGCAATAAACCTTGATTAAAATGCTTTGCTAGGCGCTGAAGACGTTGTAAGGATTTTTCATCGAAATGTTGCTAATAATAAACAAAGACGTTGTTAGTTCATAGCTAACTTAGAGTTATACATGTATACAAATAAACACATACTACAAATTTAAAGTTTAATAGCACAACAGATTAATATGTCTGCTCTGGTTGATTGGAAATGATTATAAATGCAGGTAATTGACACACCGGGTCCACACAGATACACAAAGTTGCAACTCAGGCACTTTCTGAGGGCTTTTTGAACGCAAAAACTTTGCAAGGAACACACAACCTGTTCAGTTCAAGCCAATCTACACAAGAAAATTGATAACTGAACTCATTCCCCTACCAAACAAGTCTTCAACAGTGACGTAGTTATGGTCCTGGACTGAAAATGATTCATTCACCAGGCCCGGGGCCGTGGGGTGATTTGGAGCACGTGCCCTTCTCCACCTTTCGCGTGCTCTTTTAAATGTTGGTGCTGCTGTGTTAGCATCAAATAAACTCCCAAATATTACGCAAACTCGTGAAATGGACTGAAATGACGAACTTTGCAAATATTCCTGGATCGCTTACAAATTGATATCATGTTGTGCCCTCCCCCCCCGCCCTACACACATCATGTATCCTCCCCTGATTAACGTACATAATACAGGTTTGACTGACCTGTGACTGACGTAAAAGTTATAACAACATAATGATTTTGCGTTGTAATACAACAGATACCTTTCTCAGGTCATTTGGGATAAATATAAAATATGGGTTTCTAAGGTTGAGCCTGAAATTTAAGTAGTTGTATGCATGTGAATATATTCTGTAATCAGGTTCTTTGAAAGGGCGGAGGTACATCGGACCCGGGAGGCAGGGAATATAAACATGATATATTCGCATAGAAGAGAAGGCACCCGAAAGAAACGTTGCACCTCTTGATACTTTTCCACTCAGAAGGAAAGGGGGCCCGAAAGAAACGTTTACCCTCTGACAAAATCTCTCTCAGAGTGGAAGTTGGCCCGAAAGAAAAGTCGTATACCCTGATAAAATTCCTCTCCGAAGAGAATGAGTGCCAAAAAAACTTTCTGATACAATTATTCCTCTCACAAAGGGAATGGTCCCGAAAGAAACTTTACCCCCTAATAAAATTCCACTCATAATGGGTCCTAAAAATACTTTTTACGCCCTGATAAAATTCCCCTCACAAGGGAAGGGGCTAGAAATAAACTTTGCACCCCTGATACAATTCCCCTCAGGAGGCTAGGGGTCCTGACAGAAACGTACCCTGATAAATTCCTCTCAGAAGGGGAGGGGGTCCGGAAGGAACTTTGAACGCCCTGATGACATTCCTCTCAGGCGAGAAGGTGACCCGAATGAACCTTTGTATTTCTTCATAAAATACCTCACAAAAAGGAACCCAAAAGAAACTTTGTACCCCCTGATACAATTCTTCTCGGATGCCCTGCCCTAGATAGAATAGAACAGCATCCGGCAGACAGAGTGCCATAAACTGCATGTTCAAATTCCTCTCATACGGGAAGAGGACCCAAAAGAAACTTTGTACTCCTTGATAACATTCCACAAAGAAGGGAAGGGACCAGAAAGAAACTGTGTACCCCCTGATAAAGTTCCTCTTATACGAGAAGGGGACCCGAAGAAAACGTTGTACCCCCTGATAAAATTCCTCCCATACGTAAAGGGGACCTGAAAGAAACTTTGTACCCCCTGATAAAATTCCTCTCATACGGGAAGGGGACCCGAAAGAAACTTTGTACTCCTTGATAACATTCCTCAAAGAAAGGAAGGTACCAGAAAGAAACGTTGTACCCGTGATAAAATTCCTCTTTAACGGGAAGGGGACCAGAAAAACACTGTGTACCCCGTGATAAAATTTCTCTCATACGGGAAGGGAACCCACAAGAAACTTTGTACCCCCTGATTAAAATTCTTCCCAGAGGCCCTGTCCTAGATAGAACAGAACAGCATCCGGCAGACAGAGTACCATACTTCCCGACTTGTTGCAAACACTGATTATTGATTTCCCCGAACAAATAACAACTGCATGTTCAAATGCCCCGCATATTGCCAA
This sequence comes from Diodora aspera, assembly GCA_031471655.1. Lineage (NCBI taxonomy): Eukaryota > Metazoa > Mollusca > Gastropoda > Lepetellida > Fissurellidae > Diodora > Diodora aspera. The sequence continues at coordinate 7,234 of JAUELE010007672.1, forward strand.
AACAAAGTTTGACTCTCACATTATTTCATCAAGACAAACATGAACCAGATTCTCTTCAGCGCATTCACTTTCAACTGGTGAAGGGAACACTTCGGCTTGTGTTAAAGGGACGGATATCAAAGTTGAAGTTCATGGCAAGCAAATCCATTTTTGTTTAGCAAAAAGACGAATTTCAGTGACAAGCTTCGGTAAAACTTCAGACGTGTATAAACTATAAACCTGCCTTGTTCTGCTATTTGTGGATGCGTGCATCAATCGATCCGTCTGGTATTTCTGCATTCCGTGAACTACCTGGATCGACAAGTTTCCTCGATAAAAAGATCACTGGAGCAAACAAAGCGGCTATATGTTACACTGGGTAAGCGAGACAAGTATTTCTTGCTGTGGAGCATTGGTTGTGGCATGCAAGTCACATTCAAAAATATGCCTTGATCAGGAGAGTTACGGAGGTAATTTTCTCCGGTATTGCAATTAAAGAGCGTGTTTATGGTCTTAATGGAACGTCCATGTCGCTTGGGAACTAGAAGCAACACAAAGAACCGCGAGAGTTACAGCTACCGTTCACAGAGACCTATAAGGTCTCTTAGACTCCATCTATGCAGAATGCTCCTACGAATAACGCTGGGAGAGTGATTGTTCAGTTGTCGTAAACGATTAGTGATCACTTTCATGCCTCATTGGCTCAAATCGGTCACGTGATGTGCCTTATCACGTGGGTACTGCGCCCACGAAACCATGATATTGTCATTCCGAGATTAAATGCGGACGATATTCGCTCCTGAAGCGAAAAAAGTAATCGGAATGAACTTGTAGCCGTTTCTGATAGGAGAATCATGATTATAAGTACATTGTCCGGTCAGTGTGTACTTATCTAGCTCTTTGCAACTACAGGTGGCAAAATGTCACCTTACAAACTTTATAAATCAGAGTGGCTTACCAACGGCGCGGCCAGAATTCGGTGATTTTCTTTGATATGGTTGTACGGGATGTGTTGTATTGAGAGAAACAGTTTTCGAATTTTGGATGTTTATATTTGAGTCCTGCACTACTCTCTAGCCCCTGGGTGACAACATCGATGTTTTCAGAACGATGAATGGAATATTTTCATGGATTACTCTGCTCGTCATCGCCATTTGTAGAATATCCGGAGGTAAGTGATTAAAACTTGTTTTTTCAATTCTTCCTTTATTTTGTACATAACAGTTTAACCTTCTTGACTGATTGCATAATTGGTCCATTGTTTCAGACTTACGTGAAAGTAATGTCAAATTCGGTCAAATAATTAGACATTTGTAAAAATATTTAAGCAAAAATGTATTTAAGAAAATAAAGTTTATACATTCTGACTTGTATAACACATTCATCGGCATCATAGCAGGTTGCAAAATATATCGCAACAGTCCATTATACATGTATATTTTAATCCTTATCAAAATCTTTAAAATGATCCCAAATAAGTGAGACTATTTGTATGTATGGATGTATCTAGTGCTTCTGTTGTTTTAAGTTATTAGCTTGAGAGAAAAAAAGATCACCAAGAGTATCTTGTCATTTCATTAAGCCAGTAAAAAAGGTAATATATTACTCTTGATGACTATCAACAACAGCGTAAAAAACAAAACCTGTTTAATTAGCGTCCGTCTTCTCATTCTGTGTTCAACAAAGCGGCAAATAATGACTAGCTCTTTACGTGACTATATTTATTAAAGGTAATTCCGAAACCCACGAGGGATTAAAATTGAATTGAAGCATGGAATTATCAGTTAATCAAAAGACATATGTGCTCCTTGGGGACTTCCTTCTGGAAGAAAGGCACTTGTAGTGCTCATCCGTCTGCGAGTCTCTTTGACTTGCGTGCAACAATCCTGAGTGAGGACATGGGGACAATGCTTTCACACACCCACTGAGTGTGATCAAAGAACTACAGTACTGAATGTAGACATAAAGATACAGAATATTAGACTACATATGTTTTATGTTTTCCATGACCACTATAAGTATCTTTGTTGGCTTATGTGAATATTTATTGGTGTTAACGTTTGTACACTAAAATATTTTCATTTTTTATTAGATGCGCTTATTTCTATATTTACGACGCCATGACAATTCATCAGAATAATGATCGGATGTCCATACACAATACTGGCATCTCACGAATGTATGTAGCTAAGAACAATATTGTACACGTAAGATTGATTCAGTTGTCCTATTTCCACCTGTAATAAATACACTTAGAAAGCTGAACCATGGGTACATTATTGTACTTTTACCCGTGAATATAGTACACTAGATATAAACCGATTAGTAAGTCAACAGTATTTTGTTGTAATTGTAACTGTCAATATGTGTTTAGAAACTGAGTGTTTGACTGACAGTTTCGATGTAAGACGCACTCCGCAAAAAAATCATAAGAATCTAACCGTAACTGTTCATGTAAATCTGAAATGGTTACATAGCAATCGGACCATGGATACGCAACTGAAACTGTGCACGTTTTAAAGTGTTCAAACACACATAAAACAGTATATTGATAACTGACTGCACCTGGTCACATTTTAAAGTATCCAAACATACACACACCTGTACATAAATACTCGACTGTACCTGTGCACATTTAAATTGTCCAAACATACAAAACTGTTAAAAGATAGTTGCATGCAACTGTGCACATTTTAAAGTGTGCAAAAATACGCGGCTGTACATAGATGCCGAATGCAGGTGTGCACATTTTAAATTGTCCAAACATATCATGCATATTCGGCGGTAATCATGAATACACGACTGTAACTGAAACCATTACAGTGTCCGAACTTACCATTGGTATTCGACTGTAACTGCGTTTTTATGGTTACCAAACAGACCAAAACTGTGATTTTACAATGTCCAAACATAAAACATATTACTAAGCCTGGATTCAGCGCAAAACAAGACCAAATATTTCATATGTTCCACTGTAACTGAAAATGCAGCTCGTTTTCGATAGTCGACTGCAAACGAAAATGTAGGAAATCATGGGTATATGACTGTAACGGAAAATGTAGCAATTCATCTATATTCTGCTGTAACTAAAAATATACATGTAGCTTATCATAGATAATCGACTGTAACTGAAAATGTAACAATTGATAGATACTCGACTGTAACTGAAAATGTAGCAATTCATAGAGACTCGACTGTAACTGAATATGTAGCAATTCATCGATCTTCGACTGCAACTGAAAATATACATGTAGCATATCATAGATAATTGACTGTAGCTGAATATATAACAATTCATAGATACTCGACTGTAACCGAAAATGTAGTAATTCATAGATATTCGACTGTAACTGAAAATGCAGCACATCATAGATACCCGGCTGTAACTGTAAATGTAAGAATTCATAGATATTCGACTGTAACTGAAAATGTTACGTTGTTCAAATATACCACACATTTGACTGTAACTGAAAATATAGCATTTCACAGAAGTTAACTGTAAATGACAATGGAGCATGTCATAGATATTCAGCTGTAACTGAATATATAGCACTGTATTTTATATATTCGACCGTCATTGAAATTTCACAGTAATTGTTGTAAGTGTAACCCAAGATGTTCCAACCTACAATCGAAATGATACGAACAAAAACATCGGACACAAGTGAATCACATGGCAAACAGCAAACATCTCGAACCTGCGCACATAATTCTGACTTCCGATTCCTGACATATTTGCATGTGGCGCCTTGTATTGTCGTCATTTAAATTCTGAATCAGTATGGTTTCTTGTTCCCGCTTCTTTCGTATTATCCACAAACACTTATTATGATTATGATGGAAACAAATATTTGGAAGGCAAGTAATGGTTCCAAGTATAATATATCTCTTCCTAAATGTTGAAGTGGTAATAGTAAACAAAATGTTTGGAATTACCTGTTTCGATGGTCATTAGAACAATATAATTATAAAATTAATTAATTGGTGTTCTAGCAATATCATCGGTGTTGGAAAATGAAAATGTTGACCAGGTTATCATGACTGTGTCACTCCCAGTGTGCATCAGTTCAAACGACTGAGCGAGTTAATCCCCTTTTCTTTTGTAGCCGTACATGGGTGCCACACTGGATTAAAATACAAAAGCCTTTAATTTTGTTTTGATATTTTATCTGTAAAACAATGTTTTACATTGGACTATTACAAAGAACTATGTTATTTGATAAAAACCGACAATCGAAATTGAAACTGGCGATAAAAGCAGCTACAGAGGAAGTACATAAAATGTCAAAGGCATATTGTTCAACATCTTGGATGAACGGAATGGCCGCAAGGGATATTATTTCAGTAATAGCTTGTAATCAAGAAAAAAATACCCTTCTTTGTGGTTTAAAGTGAACAAAGACGTTGAATTTTCCAGCATATCTCGAATTGAATGCAGCTATTCTCGTACTCGTCTCTTTAAGGGAAGGCATGAAATGCTGCGGATAAGAATTGCATCCTTATTTGGGTTTAACAGAAACACTGTTTGAAGACAGTGCCGTGATTTGTTAGTGGTTAACTGTGATTACTTTTGTAACTAATTACGAAATAAAGTGAAGTAAACGTGTTTGGAACATTATAATTTACAATCATCTTTCTTCCGCGCTGTAACCATAAGCAAACTTCATCTGTCAAATGTCACTCGTATGCATGCAGTTTGGCCTCTTTGAAAGTCAAATTTTAAACTTGCAGCTTACAAACACGTATACCTGGGGATAATACACAACCTTTCTCTTCAATTTAATCTTTTCGTTAACATCGGAGGTTCTGAATAACAATTCACGGACCGAGCATCGTCTCGCTTTTAAATATGACTGAAACTCTAACGTTACCAGTGAATGTGGAGAATAGACATTATCGTCTTTTGTCAATATGCACATCTTTTATTAAATGTCAGCCGAGATAAAATGTACATACATGTATATGATTGTAAAACCGACTAAAACATTACCGAAGAACTAAAATCCATAATTGGAATTTCAATTATTTATTTCATTATTTATGATAAAAGCGATTGAAGTTTGCTATCATATATTGACAATATGTTGTTGTAATTACATAATACAGCTGCCATAAACAGTTACCGAGCTTTGTTTTGATGGTGTAACCTTTCTCTGAGACAGTGGTTATCACACTCTGTGGTATTGATTTACTCTCCTAGTAAGTACACTGGACAAGTATGAGAGCCATTTGTGGACTCAAACAAGCTTGTGGCTGTTATTGTCTCAACGGATCCTGTTGTTGTTAAGAGAGAGAGAGAGGTTAATGTTTAACGTGCACACTCCAGATATACTGATTTGGCGCACGGGGGCTATGTTGCCTAAAGGAAGGGGGAGAGTGTTAGTATTTTGGCCCCATGAAAAAAGAGAGAGAGATGGGAGGGAGTTTTGTCTATTAGTTGATATTGATGTTATTGTCGAGAAGGACAGAAAGGAGAAGGTGTTCCTTTCTGAACGAGGTCCCAAACGCCCAGCCCACTCTCACACAAGTTTCTTTCAAACTCCATTCTTTAACACTTAACATTTGAAAAAATGTTTACATCCTTAGGTACTTAGTAAATGATAGTTTATGCCGCTACTTGTAACATGGCACAATCTCTAATACAAGACGCTGTAAAAAAAAACAATGCTTGTTTTCTCTTCGACTTTACCTCAGAAATACATTAGTCGAGGGCCTGCTATGCATTTTTTTCGTTTTTCAGAAAAGGGGTACGAATGAGTGTAACATGTAACATACGAGTTTGGAAACTATACACTTGTGTAAATAATAATCGTGTAGCAGTTTATCACTGGTCATGAATAATACAAGAACAGGTTGGACGATTTCATAACACAGATTCAACGTGGATGTACGAAACTAATCTGAGAGCTTTGTTTTACAATCGGACCCTATAGAGGGAGTCGGAGTTTCAGATTATATGTTTTCCTGGTGAGCAGATCGCAGTTTCCCAGCTAATATGGTTTTATTGTGCTAGCGTCGGTTACCATGGTCTTTTACTACCTAGATATTTGAGTTATAGAATACGCATCTCATATTGAATTCATGGTGTTTCATATTTGGTTCCTGGTGTAATTTATTTCTGTCTAGCTATAACATTTAACTACTTAAATGTACACAGGTATGCAGTGATGCATTCAAATTGATGTTTTATACTACATTACATTTGCAAAGACGGGGACGTTTACTCAACATAATCTTATTTTCGTTTTAACACATTATTTGTTGTTTTTTTAATGCCAGTTTACTCCCTGTTGTGTAGTTAGACAAATGTATACACTATAAAATATACACGTTATTACATTGTTATCAAGATAAATCTGTTTATTTGTGATCAGGAAGAAAGACCATGGCCGTTTTCAAGCCAAACTTTCACTCCACTATTCAACGATTTAACAGTGCTTCCCAGCTCGTTTTATAGGTCACACATTTTCATCCACATTCGCCCCCCCCCCGTTTTGAACCGCTTAACTACATGTACATGGTCATAAAAACATAGCTTTGAACATTGACAACAATTGACGCTTTACCTATTGTTGGATAGTTTTGGTATTGTTCATCAATACGACAATTTTCGATTTCAACATTGTACAATTGTAGCTTGGTCTTAGTCCTGCCCCATGACTGGAATTATTTTTTCATTAATTAATAGACTCATTTTAAAACTCTTTAGCAAGTCTACAAATCAAGTCTAGCTAGCTTATATTCCACTGCATTGTAGGAGAAGGGCTCTTGAAGGAATAAAAAGGAAATATAATAAAATAATTTAAAATATTTCATAGACTATTTTTTAGTCTAGCCTGGTCTCGGTTACAGCTTTTAAGTTCGGTTACAGCTTTTAAGTTCAGTCGTAACTAAAACATACCGTAACAAAGACATTGCGTGAAGTGGTTACGTGAGCGAGCTCTGCAAATCTAATCAATCAGATCTTATTTAATGAACAAAGCATGCATTTAGAGAAACCGACCACGTGACCTTCAGCGTTCAATCATATAATACTTGCAATGAATCTCGACCAATCTGTGACATGTTGTGAAATTATTCCAGTAACGCGCACAATAGTTTCAACTCTCTCAAAGCTTCTGTTTTATTGACTATTTCTCAATGGTAAAGGACTGTAAACAATGTTAACCTTCTCTGGCTCCCAAAAAGAACTACAGTTATCAAGAAAGAGCCAGAGTTATAAATCGAATTCCTGCAAATGAGCTCCAAGAAGGAACAAAGTTGTCGGGCGATCGATAGTTTTACAGTTACCATCGAATAAAGGAGAAAAAGTCCTGCGGTGTCATACTGTAACGAGATTTCAAACAGGTAATTTCCGTTATAATTCTGCAGCGTTATGGGTTCAAACCAATGACTTAAAAGGTTATCTGGATATGTGCATACTGTAATGGTAATTTCGTATATTGTTAGTGTATTAAGGGAATTATAACGATGCGTGCATAATCAAGCATAATTTGTATTGGGCTCAAGAACTATTACGGCAAATAAACGTGTTACAAGCGCACGCACGCACCAGCACATACATACAAAAGAGCAAACATTAATGCAGTTTATCTTCGGTTATTGGAAATATATGAGAAATAAAGTTATTTGAAGCCCATGTTTGTATGTGAATTGTAAGTCCGCTTGATACAACATTGCCTCCTAGTGCCGTGATATTTAACAGAAAGATTAGTTATCTCATTGTACATCAAAGAGCTGAAGGAAGGTTGTTATCATTATCTCTGGCGAGAAGATGATTATGTGAAACAAAACTCTGGCACATGACAGACAGGGAGGATGATAACATTGTCATAAAGTAGGAGAGTCTTTTGCCGCAGCAGATGATGCAGGATTCAGACACGGGAAATATCTCAGTAAGTTAATTGTGCTTGTCTGCTCTTCCACAGATGCTGTTGTTATATAGAGCGATTATCACGGACGAGACGAAACGCGATAATGATTGGTCGAGTTCCTACTTTTAACTAGCAAAATGATGTAAATATATTTTGGTTATGTTTACAACCTTTCAGTAAATTACATACGACTTTTATTAACAAAATATTGTTGTTCATATAACGCTTCCTCTTACAAAAGGATATCGCCATTAACTTCATTTATATACTCTATAAATGCGTAATTCTGTACAGGAGAACATTACGTATTACCGTTTCCATTTTGACAAGTTTAAAGCCTTATTTTACATCTGTTTCTATTACGTGACTATAATATGATGGCACCATGCACAGTCGTGTGTCATGTCTCAAATGGTATATTAATACAGGTACTACACACATGGCTGACCTGAAAAGAAATATTTGAGACCGATCCGAAAGAAAGCCGTCTAAGTAAAATGAATTGAGTTGAGAAGATGTTTTAACCATAACGCAACGTGATGTGCAAGATGCACATCGAAAGAAACGCCAAAGCATAAACGGGATTGATAGAAATAAAAGTGCAAGCAAAAGATTCCCATTTTAGTTATCCTGTACAACAAGGAATGGGTTACTGGGACCCCATTCTTTCACAGCGATACAAAATCACTCCCCGAAAGCCGTACCGGTTGTCTTGAAGACTTCCTGGCTTTCAGACTCGAGTTAGCAGTGGCATTAAAAGGAAAGGTTACACATTTAATCAAATCATCATTTCAGAGTGTCAGTGTGAGGATCATAAGAACATGCATGCGAACATTTAAATTACATCTATATATATAGTTATCACAAGATTTCGATCATGACATCTCGACAATTTAGCCAAATCAAAATGGACTTCCCTGGACGTCCATGCTCGCATCAAACCGCATACTGAGAGATGTCACTCAAGTGTACTGAAGCGTGATATGAGAAATAACTGTGCACTGCCTTGCTCACACCGCTCTATGATCTTTGGTGAACTGTTGGCCGCTTCTGTCTGACGCCTTGAGACGTTTCATCAATCGTCCTCACAGTTTCCCACTGAGCAACGAGATTCCACTTGGTCGTATTGTTATTTCGTATTGACAGTTATCTGACGTAACAGTCGCCGATATTGTCCGATTGTAAGCACTCCAGTTCCAAGGTCCAAGATTGGCAACTTAGGTCCAAAGTACTTCCGAATGATGTCCTTGAATATGTGTGAAGCCTGTAACGATGTGATATTATGTATACGTAACACGAGATTGGTAGCGGTGGTCGGAACAGAAGTAGATGTGGTGGCGATGGTGGATGATTAAGTTGTATTGGTTGTGGAAGTTATAATAGTAACCAAGTAAATGTATTACGATAGTGGTTGGAATAGCAGGAGTTTAGTAGTAGTAGTAGTAGTAGTAGTGATAGTAGTATTACAATTATTAGTAGTAGCAGTAGTAAAAGTGGTTGTTGCTTTAGCTGTAGTAGTGATCTCGGCAGTCATAGTAGGAGTAGCAGCAGGAAGTACTATTATGGGTAGTTATGATAATTCATGGTGGTAGTAGTGGTTGATGCTGTAGTACTCGTAAAAGTAGCCAGCTTGATGACCAGTGTGTCCTAAAAGTGATTTGGAAGCAGAACTTGTAGGAGTAGGCATTGCAGGATTGTACTTGGATTAGTTGTGTATTAGGAAACGGACTTAAAATTTCAGAGGTAGTATTTGTTTTGTAGGTTTAAGAGTTGCAACAGTAATTGTAATTGCAGAGGTAGTATTTGTTTTGAAGGTTTAAGAGTTGCAACAGTAATTGTAATTGCAGAGGTAGTATTTCTTTTGTAAGTTTAAAAGT
>JAUELE010007783.1:0-27223 GCA_031471655.1 Diodora aspera
TACTACTACTACTTCTTGACTGCATATTTAGTTTAAAAACCATACTGCTACTACTACTACTACTACTACTACTACTAATAATAATAATAATAACTCTTAATCATCCGATATTAAATAAATACTGGAAATTTTGTATTGGAGCGCCAATACACAGCAGGGCCGATTAGGATAAGTGGAGTAAAGCATCTCGTCTAAGGGTACAACACGGCGATGGCTGGGATCGAAACCCTGACCTTAACATCACGGCCATCACGTCTTGAGTGTAGTGAAGCGCTAAGTCTACATATCTTCCCTAGTTTACTACACTAACTATGCAATGTATATATACATGCTTGTTTTTAGGAGCACTACGTGATCTATGTTTTCAGCGTAGTTTCATTTGCATGTTGATGTCAGTGTTACATTAATTATTTGACGGTTCCTATCTGACATATCAAGACATATACGGTGATATTAGTAAATTGAGTTTACAACTTCGTCAGCAAACAGGCTGTGCTGTATGTTCATTGCATTCTATACATAGGAGGATGCAAGTGTAATGAGTTATTAATCAGCACCATCGCTGTTAATTTATACTTTTATAGCTTCTTAGGATACAGAATACATTAACTTGAGCTCTGTAACGTTCGTTTGTGATATTCGCCGAATTAAATTGGACATGGAGACAGATTTTTTGAAAGGTGTACAGATACTTATTTAATTATGCAAATGGCAAAGCGAGTGAAAGTTCCACCTTCCTGGGATCTCGCGCGTTCACCTGCTCTTGGGAACTTTGAGATCTTTCAACAGTTTACAGCATTCAGTGACATGTGGACTATCGAATGCCTGTCTTGGGTGTGTGGAGATTGCTGAAAATTGTGGATGTAACACTATTTCCAAACCGTATTGTGGCTTAGCTGAATTAATCAGCTTCTATTGTCGTTTTTGGCAATAGTTTTAAAGCGCCACTGAGCAGATTCACCTCCAAATTAGGCGCTATCGAAGTTAATTATCATCCATTCATCCAGTCATAATGAGATTGTGGCGGAAAATGCTTGCATGGTGTTACAGAGTTAGATATGCGATTCAATCAGTCTTCTATACCTTGACGCACGGTCTGTACATTATTTCGGATTGAAGGGTGTATTTGCAATAAGGTTCCCATTGCAGAATTATTTTGCATTTAATTATGTCCCTATTTAGCTTTAATGAGACGACGAATGATCCTAAATATAACTGGTTTTGTTTCAGATGGAAAATGGGTATGGCCCCAACCATCACAAGCACCAATCCAAGGGCCGTCGACTTACACCATACCCAATGAACCATGAAGAACTTTGCCTTGATTCCGAACCACCTGTGTGCAATATACTATCCTTGTACGTGTTGTTTCTGGTCATCATCTTCATCATCGTCTATGTTTGCTACTACCTGCTGTCGCCTTCAAAACACCATTCTCATCATGCAAAGCACACTTTCGTGGATTTAGACAATGTGCTGTTGTATAACGAAGTCCACACAAGTCGGATAAAAGATATTATACGCAAGTCCCAGCTTGAATGGGAATCAGTGCATACTAAACTTACACGGAAGAATTCTCTGCAGTATACAAAAAGAAAACGGTGCGAGGTGTGGTCTTTAGGTAAGTTGACGCTTTCAACACTTTGTATCTCGGGCCAACAAATAATGTTGTTGGGATTACACTCTTGTACGATCGGTAGGTCGGACGAATGCTTAATAACAATTTTGTAAAAGTAATAAATTGTGAACTTTTAAGTTACAGTCAAGAAAAAGAACTTATTGTTTCGCCAAAACACAATAGGATTGTTTAGAATCCTAAATTAAATTAAATCCATTATTAAATTACAACCTCAAAACATCTTACATCCATAATTCGGGGGTCGATCGGGTTAACGTTACCTCAACATTTGTGAAGCCGTGTTGTAGTTTAGTTTTTCTCTGTCCCAGCTTCAAGATAAAATTAAAGATCGGATACACACAAAGGATATGGCTTGATTCTAGGTACACGGAAATGGGATTGAACATTTTATCTCCATCCATCATAGTATCCATTGAAACGGCCATAAAATATATGGGCTCATTCAAACATTGCTCGTTTATACTAAAAAATCATGGATTGGCAAAAAATGTACATTGCGTTGTTATTATTATATTTTATTTTAGCATACAGGTATAATTTTACTTCCGGTATTTTATATTAACTAATTTGTTGAAGTGTAACTTTTGTTAAAGCAATCGCTTTGACACGATCACGAAACTGTTCAGTTGAAGCAGTGGCACGAGACCTTCTTCCCTTTCTCCCGACAGGAGCTTCTAGTAAATGTCAGCTTCGCCCACTCTACTGTTCATAGGTCGTCGAAGAGACGTGGTATTATTTGTTGAATGCCTGTCCATCGATCACTCATCACTGAAACACCAACTTGTCCCGGCACTCTCATCCCTCGAGAGTCAGGAGGGAACTATCAACAAAGTGGTCATCAGCTGATGTCAGTTCCACCTCGGCGTGCTAACTTTACCGTCTATAATGTCGTGGTTATCTGTCAAATGCTGGTGATTTGTACCATCAGTCGGAGGTTTATATTACAAGCTCAAAACATCTTGTGCATCCATAACGTGAGAACTGGAACCGGAAATACGAGTAGAAAGTTAATTTCTTATAACTCACCAATGGTTTCGTTTTCAGTAAATCTTGTTCTATCAAGGTCGAGATACCATCGTTAAAGAAAACATCAATTCATGTACCCGATGTTTGTTCGATAACGAAAATAAGCCAGATTTGATGGTCATTGCTAACATTTCTTTTCTTATTCTAAAGGCGTACGCGCGTGTATTAGTATTGGTGTGGCAAACGCTGTTTCATTTAATCAAAACCAAATATTCAGTAATTGACATCATACAATATGAGGTCCTGCGTCAATTAAAAAAAACTCCATCCATATGCACCCATTCACAAGGCCTTCAACCAGCGGTGACGTTCAAAATTTTGGCTAGGGGTTCTATTGATTTTAAGTCAAGCTAGCCCTACTCAACGGGTTTTTGGTTGGTTAGGTGTAAAACTACTTTGGTTTGTGAATGTTAGCAAACAGAGTTCGCTCAATGCTAGGGAGGGGCTCTGCGAACACCTGCGAACCTATTGAATGCCATCACTGCCTTCAACTTGGCAAGATACTCTGGTTGACGACGTTCACAACAGTGTAATCATCGTACTAATGATATATTCGCTATCCTGTACGACCCCGTGAGGCATCCGAGGAGTGGCGTGGTGTCACTTAGATAATAAAGTCCTCAGTAACCCAATGCTTGTCGTACAAGGCGACTAAAATGGGGATCTTTTGTTTCACTTTCCTTTCTGTCGATCTCTTTTATGAACTATTTTTCAACCGACCTTGCACGTCACGTTGCGTATGGCTGAAATATTGCCCTTGAAACGTAAAACATTATTTCAACTCAATTTTCCTGCACGCATTTCGGTCACGTACTATCACTTTGTTACTTGCCAACATTATCAAATTATGCTAATGAACTCCGCGAAAATCATATCCAGTTTTAGTCTCCTCTCCGATGCATTAACAATTAAAATCGTACATGGTTGCCATGGACAGGTTTATCGCAGTAACAGTTGTCATATCCGGTATAATATGTTGTCGTTGTTCGCGAACTGCTAATGGGAAACTGTGACCATGCCATTGCTTATTTTATTTACCTGTGAAAACGTCAGCGAAACGCAGCTGTCGTAATATTATCCTGAACTGTACATATCCCTATATTTCCGTTCTGAAGCTTTGTTTGAATTACTGGACACATCTCGACAACCCTCTCGTCGATGTACCAAATAATGATGTAACAAATGTAAATATTCAAAAGGAAATATCGAAATGAAAAGTGATAAGAGCGTCTGCACGTTGTGTAGTAAATGACGCCAAACCTACAAGTAGATAACAGTCAAGCCTCAATTACACAGAGCCCAACTATTGAAGGTCGGTTTAATGGCGTACATCATAATGATAGGTAAATAAGTAACTGAGTTTTACTGATAAATGTTTATTTTGTATAATGAACGCAGGAAATGTGCAGTTGCATGATAAGAAGGTGATGTTCATTTGTTGGTTTATAATATATTATACTCATGGTGCGTTTACAGTTTAGGTGTTTTTCATATTTCTAGTCTGGCATGTTTTGTTTTCAGCAGGTCACTACTTAAAACTTAAATATTCAGGCATCGTGTATATATCAATCATTAATGGACAAATCACCTGACCGCTGCGAAAGCCACAGCTTTAAAAGTACCATATTATTATACCTACTCCAATAAGTGAGCCTTCAATAGTTGGGCTGAGTATATATTGAACTCGAAAGGGGGTTGGAGTTCCGTGTTAACTGTAGTCTTGTCTTCAATGTGATCATGTGGATATAATTATGTTGCCCACGTTGCTGGTTTACAATGTATATCATGCGGTTGGAACTTTACTGCCGTTTTAGAGATTTACATGGGATAGATACTAAGAAGTTCTGTATTGGAGTCACACGTCTTAAGAGAATCCATTATGTCACAGGAAGGTTTGGTGTAGTGTCTGTCATCTCTTTACAGCGGATTTCATACATCTGTCAATAAGTCTCGAAATGGATGCACCCATTGCCTAGTCAATTGATAAATCACAGTAATCCATGTTACGCTAGCGCTATATTTAGGAATTTTATTTCTGGTTTTAGTTTTCTTAAATAGATGAGATCATTCTAGGCATTGATCAGGATTGATGTATATTGTTTGAAAACATTAAAATTTATCCCAGACGTCATGCCAATAGTTAGGCAGAGAATATCTCGGTATTTCCCCGCACTTCCGGCCGAGCCTTAGTCTGTCTGACAGACTCTGTAATTGTTTTACTTACGAGACTTAGCAAGTCTATAAACATTGCAAGTCTAGAGATAGCTGAATTATTGACCGAGGAGACACAAGGATCCGTACAATAAAATTATACTTACTTAAAAGTATGTACAAGCGAGAAAAAATATTCAGACAGAGCAGTCAGTCTAATTCGAGCCTGAGCTTTAACAAGTTCTGTGACACTGTGCTACTGTTTATTTCTCTTTAAGGCAAGGGCATCTGCTGCCATATATTTTCTCCCGCTTTTTCTCATGTCAAACACTTACGCTATATTCTGAGACTGTCTCGATGTTATAATTCAAGTTAAAACACATAATTATAACCACTTTGAATAGAGTACATGGATTAGCAATCCTCCTATAGACATTACAACCATAGGGTCTGATGAGAGACCAATACATGTATATATATATTCCATTCCAATAGATGATACGGAGGAATGGAATGAAACTAAATACTAGATGAAAAAGTAAACCAAGTAAGTAATACAACGACATTGCACTGAGTAAAACGAATCTTGTTAATAAGAACGTTTCATTTAAATATGCTTTATCAACACTGACGACTACAAATGCTACTGCACCCTTGACAAGATACACTCGCTGAAATATATGTGCAATTAAATGTGCTGAGTGCTCTGATGCCGTTTGATTCGTACATTAATAACAACCAAATAATACACTATGAACGTACCCTATTAAACACGACGTAGTGAAATCATAAACATGGAAATACTACGATGATTAAAAGGGCGGTTGACTGATATATTAACTAACTTATTGGTTGGCAATGGAATGCATTTAATGCAGTTATTTTATCGTTTGATATTTCCAACCAAGAGATTTAATCATTTATGTTCAGCTGTGTGTGTCGGTAATATTCAGAGCCTTATTGTCATGTTGCCGGGTGGTGTGCACTGCGGATACAATGCTCGTGACATCTGTTTTGTTAATGAACAATTTAGCATTTGTGTAGAAGTTTCATCTATTCAAATGTCGCTAGGGTTCATTATTACGGGATTGTGTGTACACCACACTGAAAGGGGTACATGTTCGCGTTGACTGTTATAAAGTACAGATATTGTGCAAGTGGACTTGGTTTAACTGAGTGAAGATATACGAGTATAAACTAGAACAACGTGTTTATACATTTCTAATTTTCTTTTTGTATCATCTTATCTTAGATTTAGGATACAACGTGACCGGAATAATGTTTGCTGTATTTGATCTGGCGTCGTCATCAGATTTGTGTGGCTTTGTGCACAGTTTAATAGCGTCAACTTCCTGCTTAGATATGTAAAAATGTTGAGTGTGATTTGTGTAGGGAACAGCAGGACAATAGG
Organism: Diodora aspera; assembly: GCA_031471655.1. Classification (NCBI taxonomy): domain Eukaryota; kingdom Metazoa; phylum Mollusca; class Gastropoda; order Lepetellida; family Fissurellidae; genus Diodora; species Diodora aspera. The sequence goes on from JAUELE010007783.1 coordinate 6,228, forward strand.
GACTGCGAAAAGTAGTTTCCTTTCAATTAAATAATAAAAATAGGAATTTTAATCAGAACCGCCGCACTGTTGAAGAAGCGTTTAGATAAGATTATTACTTACACGGATGCAAGGAAGTACTCTTCCTGTCAAACAGATGTTTCCAGACTGCTTTGTCAAGGAAGGGATTTTATGATCATTTCCGCAGTTTAAACAATGACCACCCGCTGGTCAATCCCATGACTGGAGCTTTCCTCATGGAGTAGTGTTGTATATGATTAGGGCACAAGCGTCCGTACACAGCCACTTGTGTAATGAACGGTTAATTAGGAGTAATACAGGCCAATTCCCGAACCGACAAGCGATAACGTTCCCTCTGGTGGAGGGGTGTTGCTATAGCAACCACATAATATGGGCAAATTGCCGTGAATATTGATTCAGAAATCAGGCGGTCTTTTTTGTAAGCTGGACACTCGGAGAAATGGCGAACTAGAACATGTGCATGAAGCCGTTTGTCGGTCTGCCTGAAAGGCGGGAGGTTATAGCAGACAATGAATAGACACAGATATTTCTCCCCGACGTATCGTGTATCGCAGATAACTGCTTGAGAACCCATGTCAGAGAATCCTGCCGTCCGCCAGAACGCGCTCTCAGCTAGCAGACGACCTAATATCGTCTGCTTGTGTGGATCTCAAAGCGAGGCCAGCATTTTTCCTATCAGTGATGGAGCCGAGTGGATGTGTTCACAGAACTCTTCAGTTTGATATCGTGTGTATTGTGCAAAATCTATGTGTTCACTTAATCTTGGAACATGGATTTGATGACGCATTATCAGCGTGACATCCGATCTGTTACCGTCGAAGAGCTATGTGGGACGAGCAAGGGTGACTTGTGTGGCAACGAGGCCTTCGTTTTATCAGGCAATGATGCTTCGGAAGAAGAAAGGTACCCTTGTGTCAGGCGAACTGGTGGTTCTTACACTGTGCCTTGTCCTAGTGATGATCACCCTGTCCCAAATTCTTGTTGTCCATCACAAATTTAGCGGAAAGTACACCCGTGTTGTTCGACCAAAGAGCGCGAAGACTCGCCAGGAACTCCGCCAGTTAGAACGGAGTCTTGCAGCGCTCATGAGACAGAATGTACCATCCATAGAACAACATAAGCAAATCCTGCAAAGTCAAGTTTATGCCAGTCGTATTGTAGATATCATCAGTCGAGCTTCCAAAGAGGCTAATGCGTCTCTGTACCCCAACAATGACTCGTCAACCGATGTCAGATATGACTCTCAGATATCGGACTATCGTGGTCAGACTTACCACAGCTCAGGAACAAATATTAATGTCGATCGACGACCACAGTTCCATAAGGAGAGTAGCAGCTCAAAGAACAAGGACATACCCAAGGCATTATGTCGAGCTATTCCTGATAGTCTAGGTAAGTAATTATGGGAACGTTCATGTAAATGCACATGGGTCACATTCTCATAATGTAGTCAACAAAATGGTCTTATATCCCTTTAATACAACATAGAAAGTTTAATGTATTTCTAGATGACTGATTTGCTTTAAAAGAAAGACATATTTTGTTGAATCTTTTTCTGATCTGCTTTAAAAATGGAGGCGTTCTGTCACTTCCTTTGTGACGAATAATGGAATACTTCCGAAATGAAAAGTAATTCTAAACGTGACTGGCTTGGCCCGGAAGAAAGCGTAGCATCTGGAAACATTTAGTAACATGAATATTTATGTTGTGGTGCCTCCTGATGCCCCGCTGCGCTCTTGTAAGGTCATTTAAATCGAACCAAACCACTTCTGAATGTACGGTCGTATAATTTGTTCACCACGTGGTGTCCGAATGCGATCATTTCCGCAATCGTTTTACGACATGCTTTGTGTCCACACTATACCCCTGATGTCTTTGTATTAGTGTTAGTTTTGGCCATCGGGTCATATATGGAGTTAACGTTATTTATTTATGTGTGTATTTATTTGCATAATAAGCACGATATTAATTTGTGGCGTTATGAATGTAAGATATTAAACAACAATAATAATACTACTACTACTACTACTAATAATAATAATAATATGTGAAAACAAAATAGATTATATTATTTAGGATGTGGTTTACAAAATTTAGGTTCGTGCACTAGAGATATGTCATTAAAGGCGGTTAACTGTTTTGCGTTTATCATGTAGCGAATTATTACGATGTTACACATTTGACCTTGCGATCGAGATGAGTACACGATGTCAAAATGTTTTGACATTTGAAAGCTGTGGTATTTGATTGTTTTACATTGTAAGAGTATCTAGGACACGCAGAGTTAACATTATGGTCCAATTTGTCATCATAGACTATTAGTATAATGGATACAGCGACGACCTCACATCGTAGCTTGTGACTGCTCGTCCCGACTGCAACTGCGGGGTGAGGCAACTTTGATACGCACATACAATCTTTGAGCTACTCTTGTCAACAAAAGACGGACTATACCCGATTGTTACATATATCATAAAGGAGTATATATATATATATATATATATATCAGATCTATTTTGTGGAAAAGGAAAACACTTGGAATATTATACCTTATATCTAAGAACGTTATCTCTTCAAAGATGTTATCCTATATTTCATTGATCGAGAGAAGACAGGATAATTTATTTGAGTTTTGGCTTCAACGCCTACATCACCAGTTAAACAGTAGTTATATTAAACGTTGCTTATTAATGTCTGTTTAAAGAACATGCTTCCACTATCCAAAAACTTTGTGTTTCCAGTAGTTATCTGGGTTGGATTTTCTCTTGTTGTTTGCCTTGGACAGTAACATGCCAAGTCTTCAGCTCGGAGCCCTACACAGAAACGCTCTCACTTGCGTTATTAAATTGGCTCATTCCGGTGCTGTAGCATACCTCCTCCTCATGTTCGTTACATGTATACTCATTAGCGCAAGAAGCCATCTGACACATTTCTTATAGCCTTGCACAAAGGCTGTACTACGATATAATTTACCATACGTTCAGCCTCCTGTGCAATATATTTTTTAGCAAATCTAGATAACACCAGGACAACAGATGATATTTTTTAATATTAAAATAAAATGTTAGAAACTAGGAATTTCCTCAGAGACTTTGCAAGTCTACATTTATTACTTCAGCGTTACTTACTTGAGTTGAGAAAACTGGTTTGGAGTTCATATTTACAAAGGAAGGGCTACGGATGTTTCGACAGGCTTAGGAACCTGATGTGTAAAAGTATCAACCTGTTTCCTTCATCTTGCGAAAACTGCGCTTGCACGAAGGTTCAGACACAGTATTTCTGTAGAACACTGCGAAGTTTTTCCCAGAAATGTCTCACATTCTGGTAGATGTTAATGTAACCTAGAATTGTGTGGCTACCTGGCGCTGGGTTCAGAGTATAAATCAAAGTGTATCGGTATTCAATTCATAGGAAAACACGTATGGTTCGTAAACACGTTTCTGTGGAAGTGACTCAGATCTGTTCCCTACAAGAGCAAGCACATACACCTTGTTCTAATACGCAAATCAAACCGGTGCCAAGTGCTCTTGTTTTTGGCTGGTATTCGTTTTCGTGCCGTGGTGGTAAAATAGACCAGTCTTTGTAGACCTAACGTAGATCCTACGGTTCTCCCGTCCCATGACTGTGGATTTTTGTTAATCTTATATTTAAAGCCTTTAGCCAGTCTACTAAAGCAATTCTAGCTAGCTTTCATTCTATGAAACTGTGCATTGTAAGAACCAGTCTCTTGATGGAATAACAATTACATATAATAAAATAACTAAAACTATTTCAGAGATTATTTTTAGTCTAATCCTACGGCTGTACAATTGCTTAAATACATGTGTATATGTAAAGGCAGAGTCGTAGAACATATTGCTCCTTTACAAATGGAATCAAAGAGGCAGATATCATAGCTTAGATCCGTTTGAGTGTCTATTGTCTGGGCTCACATGCAGTCTTTACACAAGTCAACAGTCAACTCTCCTACTTACTGAAAGAGCTAAACAGAAACAGTGTCACACCTTCTTTGCCTGTCAAAGGTATTTTCTGATGCAAACGGCATTGCTGAATGGAGCCTATTTATCTATAATTCCTACACATGCACTTTTTGTCAGTCATAAAACTTGATAGGTTATTCATATCTATTCGTATCGTCTCCTGTTGCCATGCGCAAGGCATTGCACTCAAACGGCAGCACGACCCATTGCCAAATTCATATCATAGAATGATTCATGTTGTTTTTGCATCCATGCCGAACATGATTCTCTTTATTGTTTTAACAGCCGCACAGAATCCGCAGAGCGAGTCTAAAGTGGGAGACAATTTGATTACGGACGCCGGCTGATAGCTAAGCTTGTTCGTCGCAGACCAAATTATTTTCGATTGCCACCAATCTAGCTCGAAGCCATATTCACAGTTGAAACCTGTAAAATTCGGATGACTTTACCGGTCTAAGCGATCAAGCAATTTGAGATGGTCTCGCTTTTCTGCTTTATTCTTCTGTTACCAATTCAGAGAGCTTTCAGACAGAATGTCACGACTCAAAAAGAAGCAATATAATTTAGCCATTGTTTGCATGACATGCGTGTTTGACAACAGCGACATAGAATGTACTGCAGAGAGATCCCATATATACATATGTACAGGTTGCAAACGCATACTTGTCTCACAGGGACATTCAACCATTCACTATCATATTGGGAGTTCTGTTTTCAAAAGCGTAAAGTTCAGAAACATAAAAAAGTGGCGTGGCACAGTTGAACCGGCAGGGCATAAAACCAAAAGATCTTAATTGCAGTGTTGTCGGCTCAGAATCATATGCACTATGTTCATTCGTTTCCTCGGTTGATGAAGTCACTTTAGCAGTACCTGATTTTTATTTATTCGTTATTTTCTTACCTAAAATCACCGAACCAAAACAACATAAATTGTGATAAACTTACAAATAAACTTGTTTAACCATGGAAATGTTGAAACCCTCTTGCTACTGAAAAGCAAGCTTTCTCAAACTTCAAATCAGACTCGTTTTGTGCCTTGTGTAACCTCCCCTTGGTCACGAACAAGTCGAAATCGGCCAACGATTGTCTGAATAAGTATAATTTCAACCTAAATCGTTACTTGGCATTGGTCGCAGGTGTCCCCATAGCGCCACTAACTAACTTTCTAGCTCTTGCGCTATTGATCCGGTACGTAAATCTCAGAACGCCAAAACACCGCTGCAAATAATTCCTTTGAACTCTGGCCGACGTATTTAAGGCGAGATTGTTTATTTATTTGTTTTATAGACCTCGTTTCGTGATAAATTCCGTTAAATATTGCAGAAAACTATTACACAGACTTTGTCTTACAAGGTGGAAGGTTCCGTGTTCCGTATCGTTGTAATGGTTAAGGTCTTTGGTCAAGAACCTAAGTCAAGGTATAGAAAGCTGATCATCGCACAGTCATCTCTGCTTGGTCCAGCTGGGAAAGTCAATAAAGTTCCAGTTCCTGCTTTTGATTATACATATATTTTGGGAACTTTACATGCTCAGGCTCTTAACAAAATACTATGGTTGGGGGGGTGGGGGTGGGTGGGTGGTGCAGTGGTTAGCGCGTTGGCCCAGCAGTCTGCCATTCTTGGCGGTTGTGGTTCGCGTCCCGCTCGGGAACCTCTTAGTTGAAGAGATAGGAGTCCCGACACCGACGTGATGTTGGTGAGTCCGTGGTGATGTGGCTGACAGATGGCCGAAAACAACGTAAAACACCAAATTACTCCCTTTAGTGGTTACTGCATTTAGCTCTCTATTGCAGTCAATATATATATATTGGAGAAATGAAAGTTAATCTTCTTCCAGTCTTCACACGCTCAGATTATGTTCAGTTATCTTCACCCAGTGTTAAGCCTCCTATTTGGATTGGTGAATCCGTTACTGTATCAAACATCATTGGTGTAATACATGAATGCATGGTGAAACATTACCAGACTGTGTCCAGATCGATGACTATGTTTAACCAAGAACCATTGCATGACAACTTGGTGAACCATTACCGTACTATATCAAGCACTAAAATGGTCATTGCCATGTCAAACACCATTGCTGTGATAGACCAACAACCTTTGCAAAACAGCGTGGTGAAACATCAGTAGTAATACCACTGTGTCAAGCATCAATTCTGTGTTATACCAAGAACCAATGCTAAAAAAAGCGTGAAGTACTACCACCATACAGTGTCAGACATCATTGCCGCAAGTTCTACACATGTAAATTACCAATAAACCGCAAGGCCCGCGTGTTTGTCTGCGGCTTCAACTTCTCCACGCTCATCTATGCCTGGCATTCCGTAACCTGATATCATAGCGCAACTTTCATTCACCTCTCGAGGTGAGTGGGTTGAGGTCTTCTTCCTGCTTTTGCTTAGAATTCCGGTGACTCACAGGAAACATTTCTGAAGCGTTGCAATATGCGTTTTATACGTGGTCAAATAGACTAAAATATAGTCTCTTAAGTAAGATTAATATTTCTATTTAAAAAAAATTAAATTAAAACGATATGCATTTGTAACAAAATAAATAAGATCCCAGAGAGACTGAAGCTGCAGCTATCTAGACTGGAAAAATATCTAGACTGTATGCTTGTCTCTGTTATAATAAAACTTCAGGGTCTGGATGACAGACTAGTGATCAAACTCATTGTTTTCTTTTGAAAAAAACCCAACTCATTGGACGATAAATATACATACTATTTGAAAGTAGAAAGTAAATCCGGCTGCATCAGCTGGGATTATTTAATTAGGAATACACTTTTACTATGTGTGATTTATTTTTTTTGTATTTCACACAGATAGCATCCGATCTATTTTAGCATTCGGGAGCACGTGTCCAGCTTTATATTTTAAGACATATACTGTTCAGATTCAAAATCACAGCGTCTGGGTGTTCAAAAAGTAGTGGCAATCTTGAACGTTAAGTAAGCATGTACATTTGAAACATGTGACCCCTTAAATGCACTGCACAGTGATGCACCTTCATAAGTAAGATTATAAATTAAATACGAGAGCAAGGTGTTCAGTGGGAGCGGTTACAGACGACGTCTTTTAGATTTAATTGACCGAAAAAATGCAGGCTTGCACTAAAATGTAACCGTTTAATCAAAAGTTTATCATCAGTTTTCCCACCAAACGAAATGTGGGAATATTTGTAAACGGGATCACTGTCGCGTTCCATTAATTATCATAGAAGTGTGTCTGAGTGTGTTGACGCTAGCTTACGTGTAACGTAATGATGATTAATAGACGTTTGTCATGTGTTTTTGGTGTTGTGTTGTTGGTAAGTTCTTCATACAGTTTAATGATAAGTGTAGAAAGCTGGCAATGGCAATTTGTCACATTGATTGTACTGAGTTTGTTTTGTATTGATTCACGAGTACCGTGTTCGATTCCATACATTTGACTTTAGAAGACATTGCCAGAACTACGAAATATACATGTATATGAGTCTTCGTGAAACGAAATCTCACTAGCTCTTTTGTGGTTATTTATCTGGTTGCAAAGAAGGAAACTAATCAGCGACAGGATATGGCACCATCGTCTGAACACACAGGCACGCACACAATCAATTGCTTTAACTGATGTGATGCATTGGTATTGTCCTTTTTTCCAGCGTGGCATGCCAGCTGATAAATGTTTTCGGTACGACGACTGACGTAAACACTATCAATAATTGGCTTTTACTTACACATACGACATTTAGCTGTATTTCACCTGCGGTCAAACCATGTCTGACTGTCTCCTGTGCTTGCGTTCGTGTGCTGAGATCATTACGGTAAAGGCAATGCCTTATGGTGTAGGCACAAGATGTCCAGGTGTGTCTCTGTTAACCTTTATAAAGTCGCTGTATACATGTACATAACCCGTCACCAATCACCATGCAGATAACCGACGTGACATTCGTGACTCATCAGGGTGCATAGTCAGACGCTAAGTCTTTGCAGTTGCGTTAATATAATGTAAATATGACTAGAAAGACACGTCTTCTTATATCATAAGTATAATCAGATTTAGCTTTCCGTGCTCTGAATCAAAGTCTTGACAAAAGTGTAGGGTATTCCTTCCAAGCTGACCAAACACTTGTCTGTCATCCAGACGCTGAAGTTTTATTATAACAGAGACAAGCATAAAGTCTAGATATTTTCCCAGTCCAGATAGCTGCAACTCTAGGGTCTTATTTATTTTGTTACAGATGTATATCGTTTCAATTTAATTTAAAAAAAGAAGAGAAATAGTAATCTTACTCCAAAGACTATATTTTATTCTACCGAAACACATATTCCCATCGAACCGTCTAGGCTACTAACTTTATCATAATTATTCATGACGAATGAGATAATATTATGTTGCCCTCCATTTATTTATTCATCTATTTATTTACCATTCCATAGAAATAGAAAGTTAAAACGTTCATAGACTCACTGAAAATACAGTTATAAATATGATTTTACTGTATAGGCTGCCTCCAGCCACTAGTTACAATTTTATATAATTTAAACATTATTTTGCAGTACAGGTTGGTGAGCGTGTCAAACCATGGGGCAAACTACGCAGTTTAATAATTCATGTCACTCCATTGTGAATATGTTTGTATTTAAGGAAACAGCTTTCGTATGCATTATGTCGTGTGAGTATGCATGTATGGTGTACTCTAATCTATGAGTAGGTTTTACTGTACACATGCATATGCGGATATAAATGTAACATTTATTTTCTATGAGCGTATGTACTGAGTAGTGGAAGAATTACAATTTTCACCTAAGGAGATCCGAGAATTATTGTAATGTCATGACATTCACCAATATTTCGTCCATTAAGTGTATTACCGAAGTAAGAAGATTTCCTTACTTTTAGTGTATTACTTGATGTCTCGAGCTCTTTGATCCTTCCTTGTGAAATACAATTAAGGTAATGGTTATGGTACGCTTTGTAATATGACTTCAGCAATTGTAAAAATGTATTTCTCTGTGTGTGCACTGACAGTTTCTTAATGTGCGTATTTCTTGAGTTGTCTTAGATTTTGAAAAGATTTGTCCTATCTGTCTGTGGATGGTCTTGATTTAGCTCATACGTGTACAACATTACGTTTTCGAGTTATTATTAAAGATTCTTTTATACACATTTCAATAGCTTATTCACATAAAGCTAGCACGCAAAATCAAGCGTTACTGCCAAGGCAATACATAGACCAAGCAGACAGAAGTGTTATACAGAACGATATACCATAGGTGTGTTTATATTTTTCTGGTTTCCCGCTCTCACCCAGCTTCGGCAGTACGAGCTTGCAATAAACATCACCAATATGGAGGATTTGTGTGTTCCACTCGGAGGTCTATAACCAACATAAAACCTAGCGACAGTAATTCTGTTTGACTTCCACGTGTGTATCATATTAACTCTCCAGAGCAAGTTGGACTTTTACTGATTTGATCTACCGCAGCTTTAATTAAATTTCTGATTGCTGTAATTTAGTATTATTATACGAAAGGTCATATTGGATTTAAGCTCAAGAATCGAGTAGGTAATTTCATCAGCCGACTGGGCTGGAATGGACTTGTTCGTGATACTGCTGGACTGGAATTGACATATTCTTGCTACTTTTTTCTAGGAAGACATTTATATAATGAATGCCACCGAAGTGAGGGTGATACTTGTAAAACAATTTGTAAAACGTTAACACGTGAAAACTGAAAAATAACAGTATTTTGTGCAATTATTTTAACAAGTTTCAGCATTATGTCCTCGAATGCTTATGTCATAGTTTAGTCGACAAACGTGGTCACTTTGCTAACTGTCTGATAAAGTGTGACATGTTAAACATCAGAACTTGAAACTTCCAATTATTGGACAATCCAGGAGCTTAGCTTTGTCATTAAGTGTTATGCTCAACTCAGAGCATGGCGTGAGCTATAAACCATCCACCCCCGCCATTTTGATGCAATCCAGAGATCAATGCCGGCACAGACAGGCAGTCTGGTTCCCCGAGATCTTCAGAAGGTTTGCAAGTTACTGATAAATTGATTTTACATTGGGCGATTTCCACGTGGACGAATTTGAGAATTTCTCGGCCTTGAGATCGATTATATATGAGTTAATGTCAAGGATACATGACGTATCTGTTTCCACTTCCCTGCAATGAAATAATGGCCAATGTTGGAGATTCTTCATACATTCTATACAAGCATTCAGTACTTGATTTCTATGAAGAGCATTTATTCACTACAAATCTCTCAGAACGCGTCTCCGACGATCTATCAACTGTATCGTAAGCCCCCTCCCACTCTGATATTGCTTTCGCTGACTCTAAGTGTACATGCCACAAATTAGGGAACGAAAGCTTGAAATAATATGTATCATAACGATTCCACACTAGTCTGTCATCCAGACCCTGAAGTTTTATTTACAGAGACTAGCACACAGTCTTGATGTTTTGCCAGTCTAGATAGCCGCAACTTCAGCTGCAGTTAGCAGTCTCTCTGGGATTTTATTTATTTTATTACAAATTAATATCGTTTTAATTTAATTTTTGTTTTAACTAAAAATTTTAATCTTACTTCAGAGACTATATTTTAGTCTAGTTCCACACGCGCGAGTATCATATCTTCCTTAAGCTTGAACTGCAATTTTTGTATTTGGTTTCCAAGTTTCAAGATTTGTGAAGAACTTGAATTATTCCCATTATGGTGTTAATTCAGGCCTCTGTCCAGTTAAGTTTGGCACTTGCAACGTCTTCGTACGACCGATCGATTGTTGGGTATTAGCTGTTTGGCGTAGACCTTGAAGACGCCTTGGTTGCATTCGTTCCAACAATCAAATCCATATCAACACCAAACACAGTACAATCTGACTTCTACTTTACCTTTGAATCCGAATGTTGGCAATTAGCCGTTCTTGAAATGGAGGCAATGGCACAATAAAACTTACCATGTAAATGTCAGGCTGATGAGTGTACGGTCTCCGCTGAGGGAAACTACCACAGGCCATGATCAAAAGCGCATATTCGTGAGAGAATGGTTTCCCTTGAACTATTCGGCTCCATCTAATATTGATGGAAATCAATATCCCATGTACACAGGAATACAGTCAGATTTCGTGGGTTACGCCGACTTGGGGGAGCTGCTCCCGAGTCCTTGTGACTGCAATTAACCAATTCGTACTGAAAATTCCATGTTTGCATCTATGCTTCTGTATTAGACGCTGATCGTTGTCAGCAAATGTGCATTGTATTTGATGTGTAATTTATCGTTCAAATTTGATGGAAACTATTAACACTATTTGTTATTATTTGATTACCTTGACCGGCTGGATGTTGTAACCCATGATGTATTCAAGAATAACACCGTTTGCTGTAAAATATGATACAAAAAATGGTATCTTCTTGCAAGTATAATGCAACTATGATGATGATACTCAGTGGCATAGTTATGCATATCGCTCTTCGATAAGCACAGTATAGCAGTTTTCTACATTGGAATAGGATATTGAAAATATCACGTTTTACATCATACAATAGCACCGCCCTACATTCGAATACATTATAAGATATGCATAGTTGCTCTCATCAGCTTTACATTCAGATTCTCGCAATGTTATTGTACACCCTAAACTATAGCGAACACTAGTAACCTATATCTTCTATAAAACGCAACAAATATTTCTATACTCTGGACCTTACTGCGTACAATATAAATGATATTCTGTCGTCCAAACCCTAAAACAGTAAATCTCCCCAAAACAAGTCAAGTTAAAGATGTAGCAAGTCTAGATCTACAGTATAAGAAACTTGGTGTGATGACGTATGAAGAATGTATTGCTTTCATTCTATTCATAATGAAGAAGAAACATGTTTAGTAATAAATAACAAAGGACGGTTCATGACGAGCCTGTTACTGGAGTTCATAGATTCTGGGTTGAAACTCAGAGTTCTGTCGGCTTTAAGTAGAGAATGCAAGGAACATTTTGTCGTTAAGATATTTTAATCGTCCCCATTCTTTTTAATTATTCATGGTACTCAGACATTCAAATTAGTTCTTACAGTTCTCTGGACTTCTGATAGAAATAAGCGAGCAGACAATTACAGACCTAGCTCCGTATTTCCTTAACCTGTGAAGTAAACACGATCCCCGTCTCTTGCAAAAACTAACAGTGCACAAGGCCAGTGTTGAACCAATCGTGATCAGATATATGTGAACTCACCCAGTAGCCGAGCTCCAAGCCTTACTGCAATATATTTATCATTATATATTTCAGTTCCCCGTGCAATATAATTTTGCAAGTCCAGATAACACCACAGTACGCACAGCAGTTACTGAAAAGATATTTATTTCGTAGATCATATTTTTTTTTAAATTTAGTGAAAATGTTAGTAACTAAAACTGTTCTCAGGGACTTGTGCAAGTCTACTCACCTAGGTACCTCACGAAACGCAGAGATACAGGAAAAGCTCAGTTAGGTAATTGGATGAGTTGTCGACCCTTGATTTTAACAAGAGCGCAAGTAGCAAGTTTCCTTGTGGTGACCCACTCTAATCAATTTTCGCAGTGTCTTTGAAGCAAAGGACAATAATGCTGCCCTGAGCTATCGGCCAGGGATAGGGATAAATCAGCGCGGCATCAGGGAACGATCGGGGAGCTTCTCCGAGTGGTTTGCAATCTGCCGGTCTCGCAGAAAGGTTCACAGGGATTCGCACTGATGCGATTATTGATTACAGTTAGAGAAAATCCCTTGGGGGGCTTCGCAAAAGTCCAAGGATCAGTTGCCTTCCCCCGCAAAGAACCCGAAATCACGACCCTTCATCTTTCGGCTAACTAAATTAATGGAGCAATTTTCCAGTAGATGGACGATCCCGTCAGCAGCAGCATGAACACATATGATTTGTACTCGGTCAACTCTTTACTTAAAGCATAATGAAGAACAATACTTACTGGAAGGCATTTCTCTTCCCCGGAGCTATACATATGATAGTGATGGAGTGTCAAGAAGAGGAAACATAATACAGTATTCTATACCAGGCGGCAAAAGAAACTGTGCATATACATGTAAAATATCAATATCATTAAAATTTCGTTTGTCATATGGAAGTTAGGATCAAACACAGAAGTAGTCAGGACATCAGATGGTCGTCAACGCGTATATTGTCGCCGTAATAAACGTTACCCTGATGCATGTGTTGTTGAGAGGAATCGCTTTGGTGGTGGGTCTGTCATGGTTTGGGGTGGGATCACCGCACAACACAGAACACCTTTGGTCATTGCTAATGGGAATTTGAATGCTGCTGGGTATGGCGACAACATCTTACAGCCTGTTGTTGTGCCATTCCTTCAACGTCATGGACCAGGCATCATCTTCCAGGAAGATCACGCTCGCCCGCGCACAGCTCAAAATAACACAACAGTTCCTGCAACAGAACAACGTTGACGTCTTGCCATGGCCAGCGAGTTCGCCAGACATATAACCAGTAGAACACATCTGGGACGAGATGGAACGTCGACTGCGACATCTTCCTAATCAACCACACAACGTCTGTAACCTTCAAGCAGCGTTTCTCAGAATATGGAATGCTATTCCTCAGGCATTCATCGCCCACCTGTATCAGTCCATGAGACGCAGGATGATGGCTGTGATGAATGATGAAGGTGGACACACCCGTTATTAATGTTGTGAATTTCATTTTTGACTCATATGGCTTTACCACAACGTGTCAGATTCAAACGTGTGACAATGAAATGGAAACAGTGAATTTCTCACATTAAAAGGACTGTTCTTGACGAGTAATAAAGAGTTCTTTTCATATCCAAACTTATATTAGGATATATTATACTTTTCTCAATGCACAGTTTCTTTTGCCGCCTAGTATACTTTCAAAATAAAGTGCTTGTATGTACATCTGTATCACTCACAACTCTATCGTCGAACTACTGAAACACATTCCATAATCTCATAAGCTGTCGGTTGAACCCATGCGCAGATATCTAGCATTTCAGTCTGCATGTCTCACAGACGCTGAAAAGCTATTTGTATTCTATGTCAGCCCACAACTGTAAAAAAATACCCTTTAGTTGAGCATAAAGGTATATTTCGCTTTTAGTTTAGCACGTCTGGATAAATGCAAATTCAGTTTGTCTTTAGAGACTTTTAGAATTTTCTTTTTTCTTTTACAGTTTAAAATATTATATCAAAATATTACATAATAATATACCAAAGACTAGTAATTAATTTAGTCTAGCATTGGTCAACTATTACCAGTTATCCAGTACAGTGAATTGATACAGTATGTGCCTCATACATCCGTAATATTTTTATATAGACAGGATATACGAATTAAAATGCGATTTAGGTACGTGCTCAGACTATGACTACACATGGCCTGTTGCTGATTTGCAAATGTGCAACATGCTTTGTTGGCGATCGAGTGAAGTGCAGAGCAACCTGAATTGATAGCAATGGAGTGAATTGCAGTGCAGCCTGAATCCATAGCAGTCGAATGAAGTGCAGTACAATATGATATGATAACGATCTAATAAAATGCAGTGCAATATGAATTGATAGCAATGGAGTGAAGTGCAGTGCAGCCTGAATCCATAGCAGTCGAATGAAGTGCAGTCCAACATGATCTGATAACGATCTAATAAAATGCAGGACAACATGAATTGATAGCGATCAAGCGAAGTTCAGTGCAACTTAATTTAATAACAATCCAGTAAAATGCAGTGCAACCTGCATTGCTAGCGATTGAGTGAAGTGGGGTTACTGAGAATAACATGTTTGCGTTTCAAACCTTGCAGCACAGCAGATAGGATAATCTTCAATACTGTGTTATTCTTTATTACGTTGTGTTTAAAATAACAGCCAATTCGATGACTTATTTCATACCTGAATAACAGAATATCTCGAACTGAAATGAAATATTCGCTTTTTGTTGAGCTAATTTTGCAACACCATTGCATTTCGGAAAGGTCCTTAATCTGGTTGAATTGTTTTTGTTTCAGAGGGACCACTCAACGTGAATGCCAGTCACAGTCACGACGATATAACGCTTAGTGATGTTATAGAACAAAACTCGGATTTACAGTTTGGCGGCAAGTGGCACCCAGAGACATGTTACGCGAGATGCCGTGTAGCTGTTATCATTCCATACAGAGACAGACTACATCATTTAGTGGTCTTGTTATCTCATCTCTTACCAATTCTTAGGAGACAACAGCTCAATTTTAGGATATTTGTTGTAGAACAGGTAAGCATTTCATATAGTCTTTCCTTGCCTTTCATGTTAACTGTCTGTTTGCAAATATCAGTCATAGCATTAGTAACGTTATAAGCAGTTGTATACTACTCAAACGATAAACTGATATAATTGATGTTTCTGTTTGATGGTTTGCCGAAACTAGCCATATGAATATATATATATATTGGAAAAGGTTGTTTTCAGACAATATTGATACTACTGAACATTTGCCAATTGCCTTAAAAGTGAAAATTTAGCTGAACTTTATTGAATTTTAGGAAACACTTGCATCACGTGAAAAGTTCCTGAAAACCTGTAATTCTTGATATACATGTGTCGGCACATTTGCATGTGTTGTTCATGGTTGTCCCTATAAGCGTACACCCTTTGGCATGTGACATGTGTGCCGACATGTTATGTGGATTACGGATGCACTGCTTCTTGTTAATATGTTTGACCTTAAACCTCCTTTGAGTAGTGTATACAGATATACAGCTGTCTCGGCAACACTTGTTGACAACTGGAATATGATGCTACTTCAAACTGTGCCCATGTTAGCAAAGTAAAACCAGGGATTCTCAACTAAGGGAGAAGACAATTTAATGAGGTTACTACCAATGCATGAATGAGCAGTGCCTCGTCAGAAAGGTCATCACGCATCAGTGCGCTGATCTGAACGACTGTCTTCCGGTCTTCAAAGAGGGGTCGGAAGTCTCTGGACGTTATTCGTAAGCGTCCGAGATGGAGACGATAAGAGTTGCTTTGATTTTTGAAATAACTATTATGTTACATCTAAAATTGTAGTGCTCTTATTTCCTTTGAAACAGCAAAACGTCAACATGAATACCATCATACGATAGTTTGAAATTATGTATCTGATTATCATAGTGATAGGAAATTAAATAATTAGATAAATACATTTGTCTGTCGTCACCACTGGTGAATATATAGTTCTTTCAAAAATAGTTGAATCATGCTTGTGCTGTGTCGGTGGATATGTGCCGCTCTGTTGTCCCTTCTGGTGTATGCTTCTCTCAGAAATAGTTGAATCATGCTTAGAACTGAAGCATGTAAAACCCCAAATCTCCAGATCGATATATTTTCTTGTCACCGTTTCGATCAAATATCTGTCCCCGTATGCCATAACGATGACATGTGATGGGACGAAACATTGACAACTAGAACAAATTCATATCGTGAGAAGTTCCCCAAAAGCTGTAATTCTTGATATACATGTGTCGGCTAATTAATGAAATTAATGAACACGATATTGAATTATTCACTGACATGGTTATTATAATTATCAAAGTATGCGATCTTATAAAAATATATAATTTGATCAATTGATAGAAGAAGGTTATAGATGCCGCTAGATGCCATGGTTTAGAGGCTCCGATCTATCATGTCTACATCCAGGCAAATTGGCCGACGCGACTTTGAAGACATGAACCACAACATCATTTCGAAATGCAAACCAACACTGACATTCCAATTTTCTAAATCCTTTTATCACTGCAACATCAGGGAACAATATCTTAACTCACTAACTACATAAAAAAATGTTCTATATCATGTACCATTTGTGAGCCTTTTCGTTTTAAAACAAACAAAGACATATCGACGACGTTCTACCCGCAGTGCGCACTTGCACAGAATGACGATTTTCGAAAGATATTACAGACGTTTGCATAAACATACCAAGACCACATTTACTTAACATGTGTGACGATTTCCTCTTTGATAACTTAAAAGCCTTAGATTTGTGAGGAAAATGGAGTTATAGTTCGAAAATACCATGTAACTTAAAATTCGACTTGAAGACTCGCAAGAGAGCTAAAGAGCGGGTTTTCAGGAGGGTCGATGCACATGCGCAAAGAATGAGATGCTGCTCTACCGGAAGTAGCCGGATTTTCATCTTCCTATGTCGAGACTACCTAGTTAAACTTAGGAAAGAAATGTATGGTCACGTTCCTCAGATAGATTGTCAGGGCCAGTTGACTGATTCTCAAATGTTAAACACACTGTCCTGAAAATCTTTGGCATTGGCCCTTGAGGTTGGGCCTTGGCCTGGCAGTTGGTGAGACCTTGTGTACATCTGTATGCAGTTGTATCCTTCAGCTGTGTAGTCTAAGGTTAGGTTATTCTAAACAGACAGCACTATTTACAAAACTGCATGATTCTCTCGGTCGAGAACACAATTATTATACACTGCATATAGAGTACATACCTGCCCTACATAATAAGATTGATCTCGACAAAACGTTCCACATCAATCTGATATTTTCAACCATTATTCCGCTTGCGATTGCATTGCACAATTCCTCCCCTTCTCTGATTCAGGAGCACGAATTCAATTTTCAAAATTAATCAAAATTCTGAAACCAGAACAGCAGGCATGCTTCGTTTGTTTTATATTTGCCACGCGCAGACTTTTTGCAATGCTTTCTGTACCTTGAATTAGATTCTGGATGTTCCAATTTCGAAAATTGACACGAAGAAAACTGAGTTTTTTCTGTTTTTGTTAACGCAACCATGAGCGATGTGAAGTAGAAATTGATACCTTTCGCAATGATACCTGGGTCATTGTTTTCCGCGTTGACATCAGTTGGAGCATGTAGAGCTGGTCTATTTTCAACTGGAATGGGTTACAACACTTTGTCTGGTGCCATTGCACAACGGGGTTTGTAGCATTTCAACCATGGTTTCGTCATTGCACCTTGACAGCAACGAGGCATCTTATAACGGATTTGAAACTTTACTCTTCTTCTCTTTGCCTGTTATCAATCAGCCTTAGAGTTCCGTTAATATGGTAGACAATATGGTTCCAAGCTGTACCAATGTGTTCACAGGGGGAAATTGATTAAGACACACGATGCAGCAAGCTGTTTCAGAGAAACCTTGGGGGAATAGGGTTAAGTCAAGAATCTTAATAAATAATGTCTATCTTTGTCGAATATGTGGCCACCTACTTTTTGGTACGAAATTATTCATTGTCGATAGAGCGCTCGCGAATTCCAAGTTAAAGCATGTTTTTTCAAAAACAAATGTTCGATAAAACATAACACTTTGAAAATGGATACGAATGTCAGATCCAGCTAACACATTAGATGTGTAGATAGTGTCACAAGGTTCTGACAAAATAGCTTATACAGAACGAAAATAAACATACATCTTATGTTGGTAGACTACACGTATCTATTTTCTTGCATTGAGTCGGTTTAAAAGTCTGGTCTCTTAAGGTCAGGCGGACGTGACATCCCGTTTCTGGTGCCCTACGTCGTATGTTTGCCACCTTTAGGTTGCTTGTATCAGTAATTAGGCTAACGTAAGTAGACACTCCCTCATTCGTCAAGGAATATCAGAATTCTCATTGATTATCTGCATAATACACAACATGGCTGCTCGCAGCTAACCAGGTTCTCGCAACATATTATGAATGTAAAGTACCTGATTTTGAAACTGTTTTCATTCTCGTTGTCAACTGACTTCAAGCAGTTAAAATGCATATCTCACTCGAATATTGTTTAAAGTTTTGTTGACATCACCCCTTCCCTTATTGATGTTTGTTTACCCCCTACCATATAATGTAAGTAGAAGACTAAAAGAACTGCCAATTCAACTAAAGGATGTCCCTTCAATTCAATTGGTTATTTTGCACAAAGGCATCCGGCACATATGTATACGTTTTTAAAACAACATATATCCAAAAACATATCAAACACATATCTATAGATACGTAGATATAATGCATTTTAACCGAAAACAAGTATACAAAGTGGGTTAAATATATAAGCAGATAAAACATTTTACCAGAAAGTATAAAATATATGGTTGTATATACATAGATACAAAACATTTAAACCAATAAGGAGAATATGAAATGAATTTCCCAAGAAGCACAATTGAGTTATGTATTTAACGCCTGTAGTCTTCGATGCATTGCATAATGAACAACACGTGAAAGAGTATAAAGTAAATGTGTCTTTTTGCAAGAAATAGAGGTAAAATAAAGCTTTATTCGGGAAACGTAAATAGTGATTTTGAATAAATGTACATCTAAAGTCGCTGTAATGCTTACAAAATATTACATGCATGAAATTCATCTTAAACACCCATTTCAAACACATGTCATATTCTCAAACATTTTAAAATCGACTGTTTTCTACCCACATTTGTTATCATTTCTGATAATCCGAGATGAAATCGTATAAATGATTGACAGAGCTTACAAATACAATTCTGGTTTCAGTTGAAGGTCTGTACGATCTATACACGTCATATCGGGTCCTACTAATAACGCCCGGGTAACGTCCGGGTAGCGTCCGAGGTGTTTAATGTTGTAAAGAACGCAAACGAAATACCTTTTGTAATCAGAGATTGTGTATTTTGGAACATTTTTATCATTAGCAAAGTTTAGCCTAGCTACTACTTTTGTTTTAAGGCGAACTGTAGGGAATGCAAGTTGCGCCATACAGAGATTGGCAGGATGTAAAAATACATGTATATCTTTGGATTCTTTTGCAGTTTATTGTGTACATGTATATTATGATTTGTCACTTATTCCGTATAACACTAGCTGGTAACAAACTGTTAAAGAGCCCACCCAACATCTTATGAAAAGTGGAGGCTACGTGTACATGCATTTGTAAGTATACTCATGTTGACTAAAGGAAATGAATATGATTTGGTTTTCATTGATTTGCAAGTGCGACGTTTCAAAAGGTTTATGAAAATGATCAAAATTTTATTCGAAAGTTCGAAATGTATTCATTTTGCCTTTTTAAAGATCCGAGTGGCAGAGCTCCAGATAAACTGCGTATTTGCGTAAAGTACTCGGTAAAAACGCAAGCAAAATTGAAACAAAGCGTACAAAAACCCAAATTTGCCAAAACCCAATATGTTTGAAAACCGCTGCGTAATGTACTCAATACATCGATCACACAACGCGTACAGAGCCAAAGCAAATAGATCTAGAAATAGTAATAAACACGTTTTTCGAAAAATAGTGGTAGACAATTGTGACAGACATTTATGTATGTTTATATTACCTACATCCTGATAAATTCATACATTACCAAAACCACGAGTAAATATTTAATGGACGAATATGTGAGACTCAATTCTCATAAGCTAAATTGTCCAAGTGTGATATCATTAAGTAAGCCTTCCTGGGTATGCATTGTTGTTGCAATTCCAGCATTTAAGCATTTAACTTAAGAGTTAGATCAGACAAATACTTTCCTAAATAATTATCTTTTAAAGTACACGAATCTGACTTGTTACGAGAATACGTGAAACCTTGTGGTGGTATATACATGTACATGCACATCTTATTCAGCATCGAATACAGGCCCGCCCGTGACTTGACAGTCGTAAGCAGATGAATAAAACATTTTATAACGAGGTAGCCAACTGCCAATTGGTGATTCACATAAAAAAGTTTCAAAAAGACATATCTAATGAAGATAAGTTAATAAGAAAGTATACGTCAATATTTTTAATGCAAAGTGCATTTACATGCCATGTATATTATTATGCTTCACCGATTGATTAACGTGTGAGCTTGGATTGAGTGTATCTACAGTGTTGTCAGTTTTTGTTCTCTGTGATAATAGGCCTTGGCAACAGCCCTAGGTCGTGTCCGAATTATAGGATATATAACGAGTGACATAAACTTGATATGAAACGGGGCACGAGTTGTGTATCCTATTTATTATCCATAACCAGTTTTCATATAATACGA
>JAUELE010007784.1:0-16960 GCA_031471655.1 Diodora aspera
TCTTGTAAGCTGCTCCTTATGTTTGGTATCTGTACTTGTAGAGATGCTCTGATTGTGCCCCTGATAAACTGTGGTACCAACCTTCTCTTGTAAGCTGCTCCTTATGTTTGGTATCTGTACTTGTAGAGATGCTCTGATTGTGCCCCTGATAAACTGTGGTACCAACCTTCTCTTGTAAGCTGCTCCTTATGTTTGGTATCTGTACTTGTAGAGATGCTCTGATTGTGCCCCTGATAAACTGTGGTACTAGTATCTTTGCTGGCTTCGTCATCTTCTCTGTGTTGGGATTTATGGCTTATGAGGCCGAAGTCAGTGTGGAGGAAATCGTTACACAAGGTGAGCACTTGGTCAGCAGTTGGATGTCAGTTAATTTTGGTAAATTTTGCATAAGAAACAATCCTTTGTCTTATGACTAGAAACCTCTTATTTGGACATTCAAATTTGTTTCTAGCATGTTTAACCCTCATGATATGTCAAAGCAAGTAGGTGAAATTACCATAGATCCAATCAAAGGGCTGGACATGGCTCCATGTGCCTGAATGTTAGTGTCTAATTGATGTGATTTGGCAGCATGCTGAAACAGTTAATTGATTTGGGCTTGTAAGCATGAGAAGGAAGTAACTGCTTCTGAAATAGCACAGTGAATCATTGCTGATCTACTATGTCACAACTTCTGATGTTAGCGTTACTTCCGTCTCATGCATACCGAAGTAGGCAGTTACTTCTGAAGTAGACACTTTCTTCCTTCTCATGCATACCAAAGTAGCCCTGTTACTTCTGAAGTAGACACTTTCTTCTCTCTCATGCATACCAAAGTAGCCCTGTTACTTCTGAAGTAGACACTTTCTTCCTTCTCATGCATACAGACCTGAACATTGATAGTGCTCCAGAAAAGTATCCAGTTCAATAAGTATTATTATGTTGTGTACTTGCAGGTCCTGGTTTAACATTTGTTGCCTACCCCGAGGCTATTGCTAAGCTGCCCATATCTCCGCTGTGGGCAGTGCTGTTTTTCCTCATGCTGTTTACCATTGGCCTGGACAGTCAGGTAACTGTTTCTTATGTTTAAATCGAGTACTTTCATGCTCCTCTGTGTGAAGAGAAATCTGCTCAATAAGTGTTTTTATTCTGTTCATAGATCAACATTTGATTTGGCCGGACTCTAATCTTGTTGTGCTGTGCTCCATTTTTCATGTATATTAGTGTTATCTCCAACTGACAATAAATCCACAGCGTGATGTGAGAAGGCATGACATGGAGAGCAAGTTGGAGTGAGTGATATGTATTTGGAATATGTTTGGTGCCGGTCTCGGCACCTGGTTTTGTTGTCAGGGCAAGGAGAACCATTGATAAACCAGTCACATTTTGCAGTCAATTGTTTCATTCTCAGCCGTTCTGTAACCCTCTTGATATATTACAGCTGACATATCGGCTGTGGCATGTACGGAAAAATTACTCAGGCTCAAAAGGGCTTCCATGTTCAAAAGGGTTTCCAAGTTCAAAAGGACCTCCACGTTCCAAAGTGCTTCCAGGTTATTTTTCAAATATATAAAGTATAATAATTCATATTCATGGCCAGATTTATCTTATTTTCTAAGATATTTATATACAGTGAGTTTGTTAACTCAGCATTTTACATTACTGCATCAATTGTATTTCTCAAGTGAGAAGCTGAATTAAAACACTTTATACCTACTAATTTGAGGTGTTTCTTTTCCAAAGTTAGTTTCGGACTAGCATAAAATTTGTATCATGTTCTATTAACATCAATTTGATATTTGGATGCATTGTCTAGAGGAAATTTTATCAGAATACTTTTGGAAAGAGCGACTTTAGCAGGAGTGTAATTGTAAGAAGATGAGATCAGTTCCGTCTAAGTTTCACTGAACAGGGATCTGGAACGTTATTCAACATGGCTGAGAATGAAATAATTAGCTGAGGTTTACATGTAAAATGGACGTTGGACAACACCATACTTACCAAAACAGCAGGATTTTGTTTGAAAATATTGCCGACGATGTTGGGAGGTGGTCAGAAATAGTTCCTTGAGCAACTGTAGCTCGGAGAAGATTTGGACAAGATGGCAGTGGTCACTTTACTGGTCTGATTGTACACACCACAAAGGCCTCTGCCATCTCCTCGGTTTTCTCCAAGTTTATAGCAATGCTCTGTTTCGTGGGAATATGATGATAGAATGCATTGAGAAAGAAGGGAAGGGAAATAATCCACCAAACTAAACCTCAGAGTGTTCCACCTATTTCGGTAGCAGTTGTCTTTCAAAAGTTCTGCAAGAAGTTGAGTAAGCTTTTTCCTCCATTCAGGCAAACAAGGTGCATAAATATTTGATTTTACAATAAATCCTGTTTAGTCATCAAATTATATGAATGAACCACACATATTTTTTGTGTACAGTCAAGAGCAGATTTCTCTGAATTTTGTTTTCAGTCAGTGGTTAATTAACAATCTTTTAAGAAAGAAAAAATCTTTTTTAATTTTAATTTTTAAACTTTAAGTGTTCTTCAATTCATAAAAAAGTGCCTTTTGATAATTGAGTTTTTGATTGTAAAACAATTTCTCCACCACTGGCTATTCATATTTTGTTTCCTTCATATTTCAGGCCTACCAAAGAAACGGAATACAAGTTAGCAAAACGGAATGTATAGGCTCGCAATTGGAATAAAAGTTAGGTATATCGGATGAGAAATCCTCGACATCGGAAGAAAGTCCTTGAATTCGGAGCCCAAGTCACCGAAGTGGTGACCAAGTCCTCCTTGTTACCAATATCTGCGTATTCCCGACTCTAATACCCCGAGTGTGCCTCGTTTTGAACCATGGCAAGCGAAGAAACTTGGCTGCCGGTGCCGAGAATTTCTTTGAGACACGCATTGATTTGTTTCGTTATTGTCTAATAAAAATACCTTGGTTGTGTTAATGAACCGAGCGATGTGATTTCATTAATTTATTATATCACATCACACGTTCATTTTAACACTCAACACATGTTACTAACACAACCAAGGTATTTTTTTATTAGACAATGACGAAACAAATCTACGAGGCGCACTCGGGGTATTAGAGTCGTGAATACACGGAGATTGTGTAACAAGGAGGACTTGGTCACCGCTTCGGATAACTTGAACTCCGAATTCGAGGACTTTCTTCCGATGTCGAGGATTTCTCGTCCGATATAGCTAACTTTTATTCCAATTGCGAGCATATACACTCCGTTTTGCTAACTTGTATTCCGTTTCTTTGGTAGGCCTGTATTTGGTTTGATTTTCATTAATACTCTATTAATGAGATCTTGTTTCAGATTTGTTAAAATTGAATCAGTTCAAGTTTTAATGGCAACCCATGTCCAAAAATCAATCCATGGCAAGGGCATGAAACTGAAGGGTAGGCCTATAGTGGTTTGAGAATCATTTATCAAGGAAAGTAGATTTTGTATAATTACTAAATGAGCTTTCGAATTATATACATTATATTTTTTAATTTTGACAGAATATTTCATAGTTTTGTCAATATCTTTTTTCAGTCTTTTGCAACAATTTTAACCAATAGCTTTCAGTGCAAATTTTGTTATTCTTGGCCTTTTTGACCTTTTTTTTCTGTTTGAAGTCAGACAGCTATCACATGCAGATGAGAATTCACGTTCATTTTTACAGTCTATAGCTTCTTACAGTCAAAAATTTCCAGCTAGCTCTTGACAAAACTTTTCATAATTTTGATTCTAACAAGGTCAAGACAACACTACTACGTAGGTTTTACATCTAAAACCCAAACCGTTTATTCTGTAAGACATGGGAGAAAAGATTGATACTTGCTTATAAAAGAGAGTGTGTTATATATCTGGAGTAAGACTAGACAGTGACTGGGCGAAGAAGCTGCCCAGATGACTGAACTAACTAGACACCTTACACTGGGGTAGTGCCTGCGTTCTTGCCTATCGCTTCTATAGTAACTCATTCCTTCCCTCACTAACCATGCCTGAATCTGTGGCAGTATGTGGCTTTTGGTTTGACAACACTGCTTTGTGAAATATGAAACACGCTTTAGCACACTTTTATTTTTGTGGTTGTATCTGTCTTTTACAACAATTTTATGCATGCTTTGGTGTTTTGTGGTTGTTGGGCCATCATGCCTTTAGAGAAGAAAGAGATAACTGCATGTGTGTACATCCTTGTTTTGCTTGTACAGTTACTCGTATATAGGTCTGACAATACTGATGATGCTTGAAAGTGTAGAACTATGGATACCAATACTGTTTTAACATTCAGGGTGAGAAGTTTCTTTGCGACTATAGACATGGTGTATTGTTAACACTCATGCCAGAATTTGTGGGTAATTGTAGACTCTAGTGCGCTGTTTACATTCGCAACTAGAATTTTGTGCGGAACTATATAGACACTAATGCGCTGTTCACATTCATGAATTGTGTGTAGACTCTAGAGCGCTGTTGAAATGCTCAACTAGAATTGTGTGTAGACACTAGTGTGCTGTTAACATTCATGAATTGTGTGTAGACATGTAGACTCCAGAGCACTGTTGAACTTCTACACTGAAATTGTGTGTAGACACTAGTGTGCTGTTAACATTCACAACCAGAACTTTGTGTACAACTTTATGGACACTGTCTAGTGCGCTGTTGATATTTATTGCTGGTATGTTGTGTAGAACTGATGCCACAGAGCTTCGTTAACATTCACAGCTAGAATTTTGTGTAGAAGTGTATAGACATTCATTGAGCATTTGGTGTCAGAATTTTACAATCAAGAACAGAATTGTATGTAGATCTGTATACACTAGATCGCTGTTGACATTCACTACCAGAATTTGGTGTAGATATGTATAGACACAAGTGCACTGTTGACATTCACTACCAGAATTTGGTGTAGACATGTATAGACACAAGCTAACATTTAACATTCACAGTCAGGAGATTGTCGAGCACTGAGCTGCACAGCACCTACCCTAGTGCAAGACATGGACAAATTAGTAGTGAGAGAGTTTACTACCAAGAGGAGGATTTCCTTGTTTTGGTGACCGGACAGTATAGAAGTTCACTTTCGTCCAAACCAATGAATACCTTTTGTTGTAAACACAGTTCAGCAGCTACACTGGTCAGTTGTCATTCTGTTTTCGTCTACTTTTTGTCCATTGCTAAATGTTTTCTTTGCAACAAAGGGTTAAAATATATGTATTTTCACAACTCATGGGAGCTTTGATTTGTCTCTCTAAATATGACACTTGACTTTCATTGACTTTGTATCTTCGTACTGTGAGGTTTGTGCTTGACTAAAGTGTTGTTAGTACACTGTCCAATAGTGAATATGGGCATTTTGTGTTGTAGAGTCTCGTGTATGTTGTTGCGTGTCTTCAATCCAGTATTCATGCTCCGAAGAGTGACAGCTTACTCACATTCTGATAGCTCCCAAACAGATGTATAAACAAATTAGCAAAACAAACAATGTCATGGAAATATTTGCAGTATTCATGCTCTGAAGAGTGACAGCTTACTCACATTCTGATAGCTCCCAAACAGATGTATAAACCAATTAGCAAAACAAACAATGTCATGGAAATATTTGCAGTAATATACCAACGGGATATTTTGCTTTTTGTCCTGTTTCTGTGGAGGTATTTTCAAGTATTCTTGAAAGCTTAGATTTTTGTTTTCTCCCTCTGTTTGGCTTCACAGTAGCTTGGTTGCAACAGCATGCACTGAGATGGGTCAGAGTAGTGCTATGGGGAGGCGGTGTTTAGATAGTTCATTATATTTTAAGGTTTTGCTGCTTGGTTAGGTAAATGGCTAGAAATAAACCTTTTAGATGAAATCTCCTGAATAATACAAATCTCAGATTCAAAATGACAGTTATATTTGAGAAAATATTAAATTTATAATTTGAAAACTCTGCAAATCACGGAGCACGATAAACAATCCTAGTGCACAGGGAGACATGCTAAATTTCTGTCAACGGAGCAGTATACTCTCAAATACAGATTAAAGTTTCAGTGACATTGTTGAAATGCCCATTTCAAAGAAAGGGAGGCAACTCCTATTACTGATATCTAAACATTGCACTACCTGATTGGCTAGTTCTTTGGACTTATTATAAGAGACACGTACATGTCACCAATGACAACCAAATGTCTTATATGCAAAACTAACCAAAAACATTTCAACTTTTGGAAAATACTGAAGTTTTTTCATTTGGGAAATTAGATTGGAAAACAAATGAGTGTATTTTTGGCAGTAGATAGAGTGAGTTTTGACTGCACTGGTTACGTCTTGACGTCTCAGTCTCAGAAGCATAAGTCTGATGTAAAGTGAATCTGTTTATTAGTACTGTAGATCTTATTTTTTTATTATTATTATTGTATCAAAAGCGTCAAATTTACAAGTGGGTAGAATTAGATATGGGCATTTGCACCTAGATTAATGATTGTAATATTTACGTAAATGATTGAGTATTACTTAGCAGTGTTGTTGAACTGCATATCCTTAAAATGTTCTCCTCTGTTCTCTTAGCAAGGTCACAGAGAGAGATCAAGGCCGGGTCAGAGCGCCGGACCGGTCTTCAACGTCACGTCGCCTGCAGTTTGATAGGTTTTGTTGACACACTATGTGTTAGACTGCATCATCTTGTATTTTCTGTTTTCACAATTCAAACAGCGTCAGTGGAAAGGGCTTTTCTCAACTGGAATTCATCGAAAATATAAAGAAAGAAGAGTTTTGCTTGTGGAAAATATGCTTCCCAAATATTCCTAGTATGGAAACCAAAGTGTGTGTTTTTGATACAGTAGATATACCTGAAAAACTCATTAACTACCGGTATTGTTAATTTTCAGAAAAAAATTTGAGTTTGAAAAATTATATATGTATGTATAGCCTATAGTTAAGATTTGTGTAAATGTTTTTAATAATTTCTATTTACTAACAAGCAGCTATGTCATTTCCTATTAAAATGTAACATTATGTAATTATGTTGAAAAGAGGTCTTTCCCTGAACACAACATTTAAAAATTTTATGTTGATGCAGATTTGTTTGACTTGTGAAAATGTAACGCATAAACATGTTCGTGTTTATTTAGCAAGGAGTACACATTGGTTAGAATTTCAATGTTGATGTCGTAACTTCAAGCCAATAATATACCAGGAAATCAGATAAATTGTGATATGTGGTCCCAGACATATACGTAACTGAAAGGAAAATCTCAAACATATCTGGCTTGATCAGTCAAACCTAGTAGACATTCAAGATTAGAATTCTAAGAATGTGTACTTAACTGTTTAGAATGAAAATATTTCATGTATTTTAACAAAGAAAAATCTAGTATTGGTTAACAGTTCCAATGTAAACCTTTCATAAATGGAAAACAATTATCTGAAATTTATAATGTCTCAAAAATATATCTTACTGGGTAAATTGCATTTAGTTTTTTTTTATTTCAATAGACTTTTGAAAATGTTTAATATATTTGGAATTGCTATCTAATACATGTGCCATTATGCAGTACAGAGGTATCTTGTGGGGTGAATATTTCTATCAGCTTAAAAATGTAACGTTTACTATTACCAAACCACAAGAATATTACATGTATGTCAGAAATGTTGGCACATATTTTAATTTATTGTTTACATTTGCATTTGAAATGTTCACCCAGTTATTGGAATGAAGATGCCAAGACACATTTAACAAATCCATTTAAGTCCTTCCTTCAGTCTGATTTGTACTGAATTATACAAACCAAGCTGTTAAACTGAATTACGTACTGAACTGCCTATAGAGCCACATACTGCATGTCTACTGTATGATCCCACATCTTTAGCCTATTGCTCTGCCCTTGCAGGCGCTTATCTTAGCTGATGTCATAACAACACCAAGCTGAACTACTTTTTATTTTCTTCCACTAGTTTGGCATGTTCGAGTCAATATTGAGCGGCATAATTGACGAGTATCCACGGTTACTCCGCAACAAGAAGGTGGTTGTGACAGCCCTTACCTGCCTCCTGGAGCTTGTAATTGGCCTGCCCCTGATTACACAGGTGAGTGGCACTGCAATATTGTCATTACAAGTCTCAACTGAAGACCACTGAAACTGGATGATTTTCACACCTTAAGCCCATAATACATTATAATATAACATTTGTGGGCGTCATCACCAGTACAGAACCGGATCCAGGGGGGTGGAGGGGAAATACTGGGGGCACATTCCCCCACTTTACCTCATCCTTTAATTTTTTTGGCTATGTTAATGACAAATAAACCCCCAACATATTGTGAAAACTCATGAAATGGGCTGAGATTGCACCATTTTGCATGTTGATCTGTCAAAATTTTCCAGGGGAGCATGTCCCCACCCCTCCCTAGAAGATGATATCTTTCATGAACTATATGTTGTGCCCCCCTTTACGGATATCCTGGATCCACCCCTGCAGGATCACCTGAACACTAAAGTTGTAGGATGTCGACAGCTTCTCGCCTTAAGACTATAAAAGATTATTATCAAATGTTTGTGGTTATTGTCACTAGCATCAGCTGAACACTGAATTGTAGGATGTCGACTATAACATGGTGATGTAGTATTACGACGACTTGTATGATGTTGCAGGGTGGTATGTACGTGCTGCAGATCATGGATTGGTACTGCGCTAGTTTCTCCCTCATGCTCATCTCCTTCTCCGAATGTGTGGCGATCAGCTGGTTCTATGGTGAGTGTCCCTCATGATTCACGCTGCTCATAATGTGTGGCCATCAGCTGGTTCTATGGTGAGTGTCCCTCATGATTCACACTTCTCCGAATGTGTGGCCATCAGCTGGTTCTATGGTGAGTGTCCCTCATGATTCACACTCCTCAGAATGGTCCTGACACATGATGTTGTTCTGTGAGGGATTTTTTTTTTTAATAAGCTAGATTAAAATAATCGATAATGATTGAACTGTTTGAATTTTAATAAGTTGGATTAAAATAATTGATAATAAGCAAGTTACGTGGTTTCCCTTTACCAGTGTTGTTTGGAAAGCAAAAAACTATTCATACCTTGAACACATTTATTGACCGTGTCCCATCACGTAGCATATTCTGTATTTTTGTCATTCATAAAAATCGTAAATAATCAGATTTCAGAATCAATTTGAAATCCCTGTTTGGGTGTTATCACTGTATCATATTTTAAAGATGGAACTTTTTGTGACAGATTTATCTTTGTGTTGTAGGCACTGACCGTTTGTACAAGGATATTGAGCTGATGATTGGGTACCAACCTCACAGGGTGTGGATCTACTTCTGGAAGTACATCACCCCCATCTCAATTCTGGTGAGCTGAACACTGTGCATTAGTCAATTAACTTTAACATTTAATTCAAACTTCCATTGTTTGTACTGTATTTTTTCACAATGTGTGTAAACATGACATCATTGAAATGGAATCAGGTTTCCTGTTTGCACGTTGTCATTCCACCTTCTGTGGAAGTGTCTCAGGAAAATAACACGCAAACTAAAATAGCAAAAGTATGGCAAAATAAAAGTTTCATCAAAACTTAATCGATTTAATTTTGCGACATGTAGGCTGAAGAAGTTGCCATGAAAAGAATGCATTGAACATTTTTCCTGCCTGATTTACTGATATTTTTGCGTGAATGGCAACACTGACTTCAGATTTCAACTTTTGATTAGTCTGAGGTCACATGTAGACAGTGTTGTTGAATCAACATCTATGTAAAATGTTAATGTCTTTCTCTCTGGATTTCAGTTTATCTGGGTGTTCAGTGTGGTCACCCTTGGTCCCGTGACCTATGGTGACAAGGAGTATCCCCACTGGGCTATTGTTGTGGGCTGGCTGTTAGGTGTGGCGTCCATTATTCCCATCCCACTTCTCATAATCATCCAGATGCTGCAGGCGGAAGGTACTCTTGCAGAGGTACGTAGAAATACATCTGCTGCTAGCTCTTCAACTAGTGGAAATATGCTTCATCAATTAATAATAATGATAATGAAGCCATTATATCCCCAACTCCACACCACGAAGGGGCATGCTCAAAGCTCACCACATTATTATTCTAGTCATTCAAATAATGTACAATCAAGAGCATTTCTCAACTCCCCAGGGAGTACACACAAGCCAAGCTGGCGTCACCTTCTGACCAGGCACCCAATTTCAGCTGGGTGGACTGAGACGATTTACGAGCAAAGCCACTTACCCAAGTGACACCATTAACATAGTCAAGAGTCTCCGTGTGAGAGAGGGGCAAACCCCTCAATTTCATCTTTTTTTATATGTATAAAAGTAGGTTAATAGAGATACTAAATCTTTTTTACACTTTGCATGAAACGTTGCATCAATCGTCAAGATAGATTTGTATCTCTAGTTTACTGTTTTCAGTTGGTTATTATTACCAATATCAATATCAATCAGTCAAAATGTGGATTTGTAGTCCTGGTATCCAGTCTGTACTGTTCAAAAATGCTAGCAGCATGGGTTACTGATGTAACCTCCACTAAATACACGGGCCTCGAGTAGTGATTTAAATGTCGTGAGACTGACTGAAGATCTTATTGCTAGATTGTTGCAAAGTTGAGGGCCTGATGTCTGGAATGCCCTATCACCACGAGTCTTTGTACATGTAGTAACAACTAACAGTTTCTGAGGTGATGATCTCAGTGATCTTGAGGGTGTATACACCTCCAGGAAGTCGGATAGGTGTGCTGGAGCTAGTCCATCTTCAATTCGATGTATGGAGTGTTATAGTTACCTTCACTGGTCAGAATTGCAACAGATTCATTTTCTGAATATATCTGCCATGACTGTACATTGTAAACTATTTCACCTGTGTTTGAAAAGGTATTGATGAGTATATTTTACAATCTTCAGAGATTCCGCAAGCTGACTAGGCCTGCACCAGAATGGGGTCCAGCACTTGAAGTGAATCGTATCCGTTACCTCCGGTCTTTGGGAATTGAAGATCCAGATTCAGTGAAACCTATGACAGCAGCAACACACAGTAATGGGGAGAAGCAGCCCGAGCAGTTTGGATTACTTCCATCAGAGACGGAGAAGATATAACCTGGTTACATGACGAGGGAACCAGCGTGCCTCCGTAGATAGCTACTGATCACTATGAGAGTTGCTGCCTTAGACCTGGTGGTACATGACCCTCAAGCAATGGTGTAGAACAGATGAAGCATTACTGTTTTTTTGCCCAACAATCATTCCAAAAGTTCTATAGTAAATACAAAGTTTGCTGGATCTTATTTCAATAAAAATTGGAGGAGGGTAGATTTATGATGAAGTGTCAAATTTTAATGGCCATTTTTGGTAAATTTTATATATATATATATATGTTGCCTTAGCTGCTAGAAAACCAAAGATGTATGCAATTATTTTTTAGTTCAGGATGAACATTAAGAGCTGGTTTGGTGAATGAATGTCGGTATTTGTGCCATGCTTGTGAAGACACACATTTAAAAGGAATAGTTTATGGAAGCTTTAAGAGATTGGTTCAGATATTTATGATTGTTAAATCACCCCTTCAAAGGCATTGTGTTGAGTGTTCAGTACTTCAGCAAACAGAGCTTAAAATATATTTACAGTTTTCTTGCTGTTTCTGGTCCTTGTGTTGAAAGAGGTCTCACCAACACCTGCGAGACACAGGCTCCTAACTGGGTCAGATAGAAATGATGTTAGCATGGGTTATTTTTATTCACAAATGCAAAATAATGAAAGCATAAATCATTATTCAATTGTCAACTGAAAAATCTGCCCATTTTAAATTATATTATTAGATTTTACAATATTATAAAGAAAAACTAAAATGTAACAGTTCTCAATCTGTATACATTTTATCTTTGAACTAGGGTGCAGTTTAACAGTCCATTCTGAGAAGCTGCTGGTTAAGGGCTCTGGACAGGTCTCGGTTCACACAGCAAAATGTATGGACGGATTTGTTAGGAAAAAGTATTTTACACATTCACTGTAATTTATTGTACATTTTGTGATGACAAGTGTTTAGGTTCCTCATCGAAGTGTGAATGCTTTTTACCAATGGATGTTATTCATTTGTACAGAAGAGTTTTAGATATCTTGCTGTTTTATGGTTTATACTGAATGAAAGACATGAATATTATCTGTGCCTTCTGTGAAAGTGTTACGCATCTGTGTGGTTTCTGTCGACTGTTATCCATAGGGTACTACATTCAAACCTAGTAACTCTCATCATAACATGGCTATCATTACCCGACAAAACATTAAAAAGGGCCAACATTTATAATGGTCCATTTTTTCATGAAGAGTGTTCTGTGAACCAGCTGCCATTGCAATGGTGGTTGTACAAAGACAAAAACCAAGGTTTTATCTCAACTGCAATAGGAGTCCATCAATAATTGTTGGAGTCATTTCTCAATACTTTGCCTTAAAAGTGATTCAGAGGCATGGTTTACTGCTACTATTGTTGTTATGGAAACTGTTGTCCTAAGTTGTATATAACTTTGTTGCTTTTTAATTTAATAACATAGAACTTTTATGCAAGCTTTTCTTTTGGAAAGCATACAAGCCACGAATACCAAAGAGTTTCTGAAAGTCTTTGATAATTTAGTTAACTGATACAGTGTGATTATAAATGTAATTTAATCAAATATTAATTATGAATTGTGGCAAAATCGGTATTGGTCTTGGTATAGTACCTTCAGCAGGGGTGGCGCCAGGAATTCAGGGGGTCTGAGGTCCCCGACAGGGAAGCTAAAATCCCCAATAAGGGGTGGTCTAAAGACATTTTGCTAAGCCAAATCCGCAAATTTTCAAATAACACAATAAAATTTTCTCCAAAATTTCCCTGACGAATTGCTATTTTTTTCACACCTGGGAGGGGGAAGTCGGGATTCCCCGGCTGGCGCCACACTCCACCTTCAGTATTTTACATTAAAATATTGTAGGGTTTTTTATTTATACCTGATCATCAAGGTATTGGAGACACTGCTTGTTACCTTCAATGTGGTATTTGTTCCTATAGATATTAGTCCATGTGTTCTGATCATCTTCCCATTGTTCAAACCATTAATCATTCCATTAGCTCATTGATTTTACTGTGATCACAGACAGAAATGTAAACTAAATGAAAATAAGAAATGAATTGATATCATGAGAATATGATCATTTTATTTTGTACATACTTAAAACTAATATTATAAAGGGCATTTTGAGAAAAAAATCAGGTGTAAAAAAGTGATCAATGACCAAAGATAATCATGCCAAAAATACTAGTATTAATAAATGAAATCCTCACCACTTTACTGTCCAAGAACAGGCCATTGTTCCATCATGTCAGATGACTCTGCTGTCTATGTATATATTTCATTCCAGCTCATTTTTGGGTTACTTCTAAATGCTGAGATAGTTAGGGATGTCATCATTAGGCCGTATTCACACTATGAGCTGTGCTTTGACGCTAGCTGTGGTAAAGCTGTAGACGAGCATCAAGCTGAATCTCATGGTGTTCACACTGTAAGCTGCGCGAGCTAGCGGTACATTTGCTTATGATGGAACTGCAAAGAACTGTCTGAAAAAGTCGTAGGCCTAATCAGTAATGCACTATGAAAACATTTCGGCTCTAGCAAGAAACAATGACGTCATTCATAAAAATAAAACATAAAAGTCAGTGTACTCAGTGTCACTGCCCGAGCTTTGAGCGGCGATTAATGCTCGAAACCAAAACGCCGCTCACTGCTAGCAACCTCGCGCAGCTCAGCTCAAAGCTCGTAGTGTGAATATGGCCTTAGCCACCAAGAGCTACAAGAAGCTTCATATCAATTCACACAAATTGCTGAATACGCAAGCAGAGATTTGCAGTTTTGGACCTTAAGTTAAAATCATGTTCAGCATTGTAAATTAATAAAAGTTTGATTTGCTGAAACTACCAGAACTAGTGTTGACGTTAAGTTATTTAATTTTAAGACATTTGAAGTATTTCATGATACCAAAATGGTGCTTGGAGAAAAACCAAACTTTGTATGTGCTTACAAACTGAAAGTTTATTTAACGTCATGTGATCTCTAAAGTTTTTTTGTTTGGGATTTAATAATGTTAATTGTTTTCTGTAGTTTGTGTGGTTGAACAGACCACAAGTTTAGCTAAATATTATGTTGCTTATAGGTTCCTTTCATTGTTTTCCCTATAAGATGTCTTGTACGAACTGAAGTCGACGATTGAATCCCATATAGTTTGAAACATTGTACATTTTCATAATGCCGATGGATGGAAAAGGTAATGGCCCTTTTTATAGTGCACTGCGACTTTGAACCCATTTCATTTAATATCACATACAGTCATAACATATATATACCTTGTCATTTCCTGTACTAATGAGATGTTTTAACATTTTTTTGAATGTTTATTGAAATTTTTAAAATAAAATATATAGTACATGTAGTATCTTTGTTTTGGTTTTTGTTTCCACTTTTTGCAGATACCTGTCTTCCAGAGAATAAAAGCAAGTTGTAATATGGAAGACACTTACCTTTCTTGAGGAAATACCTCCATCAGACTTGCATTAGTGGCACACAAGGCTTGCCTTGTTTAGTCACCAGACTTGCCTTATTGGTGCCCACAACTTGCCTTATTGGTGCCCAAGACTTGCCTTATGGACACACAAGACTTGCCTTATTGGTGCCCAAGAATTGCCGTTTGGACACACAAGACTTGCATTAGTGGCACACAAGGCTTGCCTTAACGGTGCACAAGGCTTGCCTTGTTGAGTCACCAGACTTGCCTTATTGGTGCACAACACTTGCCTTAACGGTGCACAAGGCTTGCCTTAATGGGTGCACAAGACTTGCCTTATTCACACAAGACTTGCCTTATTGGTGCACATGATAATCTATATAAAATTATTACCACTGCACTGACAATGAAGTCAATATATGGTCAACAAAATCAAAACATTAATCAGGAAGGCCTGAAGTTGTTTTGATTCATTTGTCTTAAAACATATATAATAAACAGATAACAATAAAGTTCTGTTTATTCTACAAAATTGCATGCTTCATGTACAGCAAGTTGACAAAACTCGCAGTTTTTAGTTGTACAAAAAGTTCACTTCTGACTATTATCAACAGTATGTTTAAATGCAGTGTGAATGTTTGCATATATCTACAAAGTGAAAAACCGTATTATTTCAACAACATGTAAAATCATAGTCTTAACAAAAGATAGCCAGGCCCATCTACTGCAACAATCAAGATCTATTGCACACACATATCACAGTTTTTATAGGTAAATACTTACCAAACCAGACATCTAAGCAACACCCACACATTATTCACAATTCATAATATAATCTCCTTGTTTAAGTATAGAAGTATCACAGTTGTTAAAAATGCAAAACTGTGCATGTAACTAACTGAACAATTAAAGCAGTAATTACCAATACTAGTAACTCTTTCTCTATAGAAACACCGAATAAGTAGAGCTAATATAGTCACAGGAAAGTCCAACATGTATCAGTCCTCTCACACTTCCACAGGTATTCTTGCACCTGTTCAATATATACATGAACAAATCACACTCAAAATTAGTCCTCTACAAACATCGCTGATCATGAGTTTTCCCAGTTGATTCTGGCTTCAGTTTGAATCTGCCTCGATGAAGTGTGAAGTCACTGCAAGAAAACGGATTTTCAGACTTTTGGTTGAACTCACATTTTTCCTACCAAAGACCATTTTTGAGACGAATGCAAATGCAGTGAATATGGTTAGATTTTGTGTCCTGTCACATATAGTTGACAAATGATCTCTTAATATTTTGTCTTTAGGCCTATGGTTATATTATATTAGTGATATAGTGATCGTTCAATCACTAGGTTCACAGAGAGGTACCGAGGTGTGATTCGAACAACTGCCAAGACTAGCAAGTTAATGAAGCGACATGCTAACCACTGTGCCATCCTGCCCCCATCCTAAACAGAAGTCTGCCACCAATATGAAAAGCAACAAGATTCAGAGTGAGTGAGTGAAATGGATTTTTACATTGCAGGGGGCAATATTTCAGCCATAGCGCAATGTGATGTGCAAGAGGCACATCAGGAAAAAGAGACAACACAGGATAGATAATAAGAAAGAAACAAAAGATCCCCATTTTAGTCGCCTTGTACGACAAGCATTGGGTTACTGAGCCCCTATTCTATCTATAAGATTCAGAGAATAACCAAGTTAATTCGAGGGTTCACAGGTCGCAGAAAAGTAATAAAATTTGACGATAAAATACTTATCTTCACACACATACACAAGTTTCCAGATTTCATACTATAAACAATGAGCGAGAGTGATTTTGGATTCTACATGGTTTTCAGCAAGTATTGGTACCTGGGTGGGACTCGAACCATGACTGGCAGATCAATTGGCTGACACCACACCCTCTATAAACAATGAATAATGTGCTTGTATTTGATTCTGTGTTATTCAAATACCAGGTGTGTGCTCCTTTTGGCTGCGAATCTCACTCCGAGTACTCCGAGCAGTGTACTGAGAATGGAGCGTGTTCACACACGGAGCAAGCAGACGAACCACCAAGATGGCGGCTAACACTACACTGTTTCAGTGCGAAACATGTCAACGTATCTTCGATGATACAGGTGGATATGTACAACACAAATGTGTACCAACAGGTTATAATTACACCTTGAAATAGTTCCACTTGTTTGGGAAATTTGTTTCATACAAAAATATTAATTTCTTCTGGTCTTTTTCTTGTGGTTGAGTCTGTGACAAATTTCAACGGTTCTATGCCTACTATTGCAGCTTGACTTAAAGGGACATAATCAAAGTTGCGTCTGGATAATCGGTCAAAAACCTAAAATACCATTCCCTCTTATTGTAACAAAGTATCTTCGGCAAATGTAAACCTGACATTGGAAGAGTTATCATAGATGATTAGATACCTTTCATATATGTTTTATCGAACGAAAACCGA
>JAUELE010007895.1:0-16960 GCA_031471655.1 Diodora aspera
TCAAAGCAGTCCAGACTGGGCAGTCCTCTCCTGCTTCTCAAAACACTGTGATTTCATGTAGTAACAGGATATATCGGGGATTAGCCTCACAAGCATTAAAACTCTTCTTTAGCTCAATTCACATTTCCCATCGGGCACCTCTCTTTCAGCCCGGAGAGACAGGAGTCCAGACACCCATGTGATGTTGGTGAGACTGTAGGTGATGTGGCTAAAAGATTGCTAAAACCATGTAAAACCCCAAATCCCTCTTGACTCACATTTTGGTGACCCTGTGGGGCTTCCACAGAGATACATGATGTCAAGTAGATACAATAGGGCCCCAGTAACCCAATGCTTGTCGTACAAGACGACTAAAATGGGGATCTTTTGCTTTCACTTTTCTTTCTACCGATCTCTTTACAGAACTCTCTCTCTGTTGATGTGGACCTTCAACATCAATGTTATGGCTGAAAGATGCCCTTGTAGCATTACATCTCTGCTCTACTTTTAATGTGCGTATAATTAATAAGGTTCTAACTGTTTTGCATCTAATGTCTGCTTGTTCCTCTTCCATAGCTGGATGTTATAATCGTGGATTTGGACGGAGGCAGTGTTCGGATTCCCGAGTGTGTGAGCATACCCAGTATACCAGAGACAATCTTGAACAGAACAAAGAAAACTCTTACAATGGTGAGTAGAGCTCTGCTGATACTGGTCCTCCAGGTTCTACAGGTCAGAACTTGCGTGAATGCAAACTGTACTGTACTCTTTGGCCATGGATGCCAAAATGTTTCTTAAATTTTTCAAAGTTTTCCGATGCATAAATTATGATGATGATGTTTGATGACTGATGATGATGATAATATTAGCGTATTTCAACAACACATGCTCAAGTGGCTATTATAATTTTTAAAATTTTTCACCTGTGATGATGATTGACAATAGATCATGATGATGATGTTTGACGATAGATCATGATGATGATGTTTGACGACTGATGATGATGATGATGATATTAGCGTATTTGAACAACATGCTTAAGTGGCTATTATCATTTTTCAAAATTTTTTACCTGTGATGATGATGATGATAATGTTTGATGATTGATGATGACGATGATTGACGAGGATGGTGATGATGATTTTAATGTTTGACGATTGATGATGATGATGATTGACAATAGATCATGATGATGATGGTGTTTGATGATTGATGACGATATTGAGGAGGATGGTGATGATGATGTTTGACGAGTGATATTGATGTTTGATGATGATGATGATGATGATGATAAGTGTATGTGAACAACACAAGCTCAAGTGGCTGTCAACCAATTGGGTGCCAAATTTAAAAGAAAAATTTCAGAATTTTTCACATGTATAAGCTGCTGTTCTGCCTGAACTTTCGTCGCGTCTAGATGCTTATAAAAGTTGTAGCATTGCACCTGAACTTTTAAAATATGAAAAAATAAAATTTGCATAAACTGTTGGTGGCCATTTTGAATATGTAATGAGATTTTGAGTATATAATGAGATTTACTGTCACCAGAGCAACAATGGCATTCTGGGTGTTATTAACAGCAGAGCGCAGGCTTGGTGCAGTGGTTACTGCACTGGACTCGCAATCGAAAGGTTCCGAGTGCGTATCCCACCCGGGTCGCTGTCATGTTACCCGGAGATGAGAGCTCCCTTGAACCACCGTGACGATATGGTTGAAAAATTACCGAAACTCACCTTAATCCAGAGTCACTCACTCGCTCATAGCAGGAAAGGAAAAATAACAAAGAGTATGACAGTAACGACAAAATAATAGAAGAAAAACATCAAAAACTTTTTTTTCGAAAAGGCTTTGCCTGCCTGCTGTCAATTCGGTGCATGATTTCGCAGAATTCACAGAGTAAGTTTTGGTCTGAGATGTTCGATCTGTTGTATATTTTTCAGATCCAAGATGTCGAGCTATTATCTGCTGACTATGCATTTCCCCCATCTCCACGGAAACCACTGTCGTCTGTGCATAGGGTAAGTGTTCAGGTAGTCCCGAGTTGGGAGAATTTCGTGTCATGTTGTGCAGGTTCTACTTTGCCTGACCAAGCTGAGTTGCTTGATCAATGGGAACCTATTTTGAATCAGTTAAATGTTCAGGAACACATCCGATCTTGTTGGAAAGAATACTTATAACTAGCTACACTATAGCCACAAATTCAGTGAAAATCAATCCACCACTCTCATTGATGAGTGGAACAGAATGAACAAAGCTGACATTGGCCAACTGATCAGAAGAATTTGTGCACATCAAGAGGTGGTTTGACCCCCTATTA
Organism: Diodora aspera; assembly: GCA_031471655.1. Lineage (NCBI taxonomy): Eukaryota > Metazoa > Mollusca > Gastropoda > Lepetellida > Fissurellidae > Diodora > Diodora aspera. The sequence goes on from JAUELE010007895.1 coordinate 2,297, forward strand.
ACCCTTTGACTGCTGACAGACTGTAATTGTGGTTGCTGGCCCAATTTGACACAAAATTGGATATTTTGGCCCAATTTGAAAGAAATTGAGTTGTTGCCCAGTAGTAAATAATAAGTAATATTCTGCTTCAGGACAAAGAGATACGGGCTGTGTTCATCAGGATGTTTGCCGAGATCTTCACAGGGTATCGCTCATGTCTCACCCTGATCCGAATTCATCCAGATCCATTCATCACATTTCATAAAGTGAGTTCTCTCTCAAATAGGTTTTTTGAAAGAATAAAATATGTGGTATTTAGAGTGTTACATACAGGAAGAGAGACGATGTTCATAAGTTCAGCAGACAGATTGTGGTATGTTCGCTTCGTCATCCGTTGTTAAAGACAATGACTACTTTCGGCTCACAGTTAAAGAGAGGATTCATTTTAAGATCCTAGTCCTCATTTATCAAACAATAAACAAGGCACCATCATACTTACATAGGTTCGAGTCCTGCTCCGGCACCTCTCTTTCAACCCGGAGAGACGGTAGCCTCAACACACATGTGGTGTTGGTTAAACCATGGTAATGTCGCTGAAAGATTGCCGAAAACCATGTAAAACCCCAAATCACTCACTCACTCACTCACTTACAGAATATCATCATGCGATATACATATTTCAAACGGACCATGCCGCGCAAATGACCAGCTCCTTTTACAAGTTCCTCCCTGTAAAGTCTTTCCCAACCTTGGTCGACCCCGTGGTCGACGTGGTGTCACTTGAATATAATAGGGCCTCAGTAACCCAATGCTTGTCATATGAGGCGACTAAAATGGGGATCTTTTGCTTTCTTTCTTACTATCGATCATGTGTTGTCCTTTTTCCTGATGTGCCTCTTGCACATCACATTGCGCTATGGCTGAAATATTGCCCCCTGCAATGTAAAAATCCATTTCACTCACACTGATGTGGCGCATATGCTTTTGTAACCTCATAGAATTCCTGAGTCACGTGACTGACAAGGTAGAAATCCAATTAACCCCACCATGCCGAGTTACCAAATTTTGGGTACTTTCCTATCATTCCACTATGCCGTGTTACCAAATTTTCGGTATTTGGGTTCGGGCCTCAGTAACCCAATGCTTGTCGTACAAGGCGACTAAAATGGGGATTTTTTGCTTTCTATTTCTTACTATCGATCTTGTGTTGTCCCTTTCCTCTTGCACATCACATTGCACTATGGCTGAAATATTGCCCCCCTGCAATGTAAAAATCCATTTCACTCACTCATTCTTTTTTGCTAAGGAGGCCAGGTTTAGAGGACTGTTCGGTTCAGGGCCTTAGGTCTGGTAGGGTTAAACACTTGTGGGAGGAGATCCAGAGGCAACTTAAAGGCAGCCAATGCCAAGAACAGTGTGTCATCCAACCCATCCTCTTCCAAATCAATCTGTGGATAGTAACGAGTGTGCATACACAGACTGGGTTTCCTCCAATGAGCATTCTGGCATTCGTAGCAACTTGTGACTGGGCTGAGGACTAGTTCGTGTCTGGTGAGCTGACATGAAAGAAAAGTTTGCATGGCAGTGGAATAACAATCTGATTTCATATAGGCCTTTATAGAATAAGCTAAGTGTGAAGTGATACGACCAAATAATAGCATTGAAATGTTTTTATTTAATTTGTTTGGATTGTGGATTTATAACACAAATGTACTCTTTCGTTCGACTCAAACATTTGGTGCCCTTTGTATCAACCGTAGCGTTATGGTTGAAATGTTACCCCCTGCTACGTTAAATCACATTCACTCACTCACTCACTCATCTGGCTTTGATAGGTGCAAGAGGTGTTTCTTTGAAATCTGATCGAATCGAGGTCGGAGCCTTGGGAATTCAATGTAATTTTCAAAAATTGAACTTTCATTGTCCAATCTTAAATGACATTTCTTGTGCGATTCAGTATATAAACAGAAAAAGATGTTTTTTCTCCAATAACTTTGCAGTGATTACAGAGTCACCTTCCATGCTGGAGTGATGGCAGATGGATAGGCTGAAAGATAGCTGAATTGTCAGTTGAACTTGACTGTGAGTGAACTTGCTCCAAGTCCACCATATGCAGGTAGTAAGATACTAATCAAAATATCAAGTTAAATTGTAAATTTGAAAGATTGTATGCAAAAATGTGGAACACATGATGTACTCCCACGATCTGAAATAAACACTTATTGAATACTTCTTGTTCTCATTATGAAGACTGTTGCACCTTATTTAGTATCACAGTTCGAATGAGGGGCAGAGGTAGCTCAGTTGGTTGAACATCGGCCTTCCGATGAAAGGGTTACGAGTTCAATTCCCAATAGGGGGCTCGGCATGTTGTTTGCAATAGTATTTCAGTATTTCTACATGCAGCGATCATATGGTGCACTGCCACTTGGTGGTATCAACCTTGATTTGTCAGGACCAGCCGTAGCTCGCAGATTCACCACATCAAATCGTTCAGCTCCTAACTGGTGATGTGGGCTTTCCTCCTGCACTAAACTAGCGAAAGTGGGCATATGGCTGAAAGATTGCAGAGTGTGGCCCATGTGTGAAGTAAATATAATACACAACCTTTATCAGACATCTGTTTCAGATGTCAGAATGAGGGAAACTGATGATCCAAGTGCAGCCCAGTAGAGTGTCCCCATCGACCCCTCCATTGCTTAACTGATAATATCTCTATCAGTAGGAGAACTTTGTGATGCCCCGAGTGCAGTACAGTTAAAGACTTTATGTGTTTATTAAAACTTATTTATCTTGCTAATTCCTCTCCTGCAGTTAATGACACGTCTTTGGTTGTCCATATTTAACAGATGTTGATTTTCCATACACACAAAACAACTTGTGAAAAGGAGTAAATCCAGGGCATATGAGGGAGCCATTGGCAGAATAATAAATGCCTTGGATTTCGAGGATGATGCTTACCTTGCACTTTTCAGATGTTTGCATAACAAAGAACCAATGCCATTGACTAGCATATCTTCTGGTATCAAAGTACCACTTTATTTTCTTCATAAACCGTCATCACATAAACAGCTGATGACCAGGGTGATGGAATGTATCAAACAAGAACACAAATAGCAGAGTACATGACATCAACAGCGCCAGCCAAATGACATTGCTCGTGGTAACGGCTGCGTCTGCTCGTGGTACCACAGTCGCAGCTTTCTCGTAACAGCTGCAGCCTGCTCGTGGTAACACAGTCTCAGCCAGATTGTGGTAACAGTTGCAGCTTTCTCGTGGTACCACAGTCGCAGCCTGGGCATGGTAACAGTTGCAGCTTGATCGTGGTAACACAGCTGCAGTCTACTCATGGTAACACAGCTGAAGCCTGCTCATGGTAACATTTACAGCTTTCCCATGGTAACACAGCTGCAGCCTGCAACAATTCCCAACATCATTCTATATTGACAGACTGCAAGTTTCGCAATAAAAGGTTTTTTAAATTGTTGCAAAGAGAACAAAAACAATTTGACACAAGAATTGACAATTCATACAAAGATTCTGATTTGTATTTGCTGACAAGCGTATCAATTCCAGTATTATGCTTTTAGAAATACCGGGCTTTGATGATATGAGAAGTCAAAATATGCAATGAAATATTGTAGTAGGAAACCATTGTTATATGATGAGCGACAAATTGCAGATGAACAACGCTGTAAAAATGCATAGTACACCATGAAACATTTGTACAAGCCATGATGAATGAAATGTAATGCTTACAAAAGACAGTAATAGATTTATACAGATAGGAAGTAATAAATGTGTATATATAACAACGTAGAAATGTGTTTAAAGTTGTCAAAAATAGCTCCTGCTGTTGTGCTCGTGGGTTTTCTTGTTATATATGCTGTATTATTTGTATATTATATAAACATCAAATCTCAGTTTCTCAACATTCAGGCGTCAAGACTAATTAGTGTTTAACGGCAGAACAATCTCCAGGCTGAAAGAGAGGTACCCGGGGGAGACTTGTACCAAGGCTAGCAGATTACTGGACCGACATGCTAACCACTGCGCCATCCTGCGTCTATTTTGAAAAGGTAAATTAAAAAACTAATTAAAGTTACGTTCTGGTAATTGTAAAATTTTCGTAAGTGTATTTCTCTAAACAATCTGTCATGCTTATGCTACAAGACATATCAAAACTCAGTTGTGTCTCATCACCACCTTACAACACAATAAATTCACAAAAACGAAAAAAGGCAAACAAGTGAAAAACACTAAAATAAAGATTTATCAAAAACAAATTTGTACTTAAAACTTAACAAATAAACATTTTATAAAACAAAGAAAACAGATATATATTAATATTATCATAATGACTTGTAAGGAAATTGGCTTTGACACGCGTATGGAAAATACTTTCCAACAGCTTATTACATTGAAGTTTAGGTTGACACCAATAAACTACAAAATGAACAGCAAGTAAGGACTTAAAAAACTAAACAAAACTGAACAACCTATGAGTTTAATTCTTGAGTGGGTAAATTTGGTGGTGGTGGTGGTGTTCGTTGTTGTGGTGTAGGGGGAGTGAGGAGAGAGAAAGCATTTGGAGCATCTTTCCATGAACCCTCACATCCCGATTACAAATCCCACCAATCAGGATTTGGTATCTTCTACGCAGAAGCCAATCAACATGACTCTCAGTCATATAACAATGCCATTTTGGTTATCTCAATAAAAGAAATATGCAAAATTTGCAAAGGACTAGTAAGTTGTCAAAAGAGGAATGTAGAGGAAGTTTTGAGGAGTCCTACCCTGATACGATCGTGAGTGATCTTGAATTTTTACATGATTTTCATCAATTTTTCAGCCACATCACCACAGTGTCATCGATGTCACACCGGTGGGAGGCTCCAATCTCTGGGTTGAAAGAGACACACCCGGTTGCGACTCAAACAATGATTGCCAAGACTGGCAGATCCTTGGGACGACATGTTTACCACTGTGCCATCCCGCATCCCATACCCACATACAAAGATTTTCATCAGTGGTTTGCAACCTTTCTTCACAAGTGACACTCCCGGCTCATGTACGTTCTATGGCAACTAAGTTAATTTTTCTGTTAGTATTGCTCCCTGCTTCAATCTAGATAACAAAATCCTGTGTACACGGCCCGTTCAACACCAGGGTATTGCAGTACCACGTTGGTTAAAATCACCAATGTACGTAACTGTTTTTTCACTAAATAAAACTATATGTAGTACAAACTTAATAAAGCATACAACCTCATCTCTCATTCCAGTGACAATCTGAACATTACCTGTTTTATTTTTTACTCTCTATAACCATCTAAACCATGTGATGCATCATAATAAAGAGATTATAGGGCATCGATCATATATAAATGTACAGCGAGTAAATAAAAAAATTTGATGAACAAATAAACAGTAAAATTAATTTTTCATGAACACTGTAAGCTGGACACCTGGTCAAAATCAAAGTCTTTGTTTCCAGAAACAACGGAATGATTAACAGGCATTAAGATCTGAACATATCACAATTAATACATAAATATTTAACATATTTTTTACTTTAAAATGTTTTTCAATTATCAATTTTTTGCTTTTCACCCCTAGGTCATTTATTATCATTTGCGAACATTCTGAGTAATCTTCTTGCACAGATTAGTGTCAAGATATGGGTCTGCATTCGGCACAATGCTGTGACATGTCACTATTTTTATCCAACTATTTATCAAACTCCGTACAGTGGCGGTTAACGTATAAGCTTGATGGGCAGGAGGAGCTATGCATTGTGAGGAGTCTGAGCGAAGTACAAAATGAACTTGTCTCAATCTTCCAAGAATTGAGAATACAGTGTTATCTTATCAGGCAAACACTTATTCTACAGTTTCAGACTTTGCGAATAACGTCTGACCGACGGACAAATCCGGTAAAATTGCCTCCAGGCGGACAGAATGTCTCAATATGTAGGACCGAATGTCTGGTGTTGAGGGTCAAGTAAATCATGACATACTTTTTGTTGTTTTTTTATACAACTTTAACTATTCACGACTCATTTTAATAACATAATATTGTGAAAGAAAAATTGTAATGCTCCAGGGTCTGGGAGACAGATTACCTATATGTTTACTGTGAGAAGTTTAGTGCTGTATCAATATCCGGTCCTGGGAACTGCTTTCCTGTCAGTCACAAACTTCCAACATGCAGGAACGAATGTCCTGTGGGTGATGAAAACTATTTGCAACGACTGCAGTTTGTGTTAGTAATTGTATTACACAGAATACCCGAACATACTTTGTGCTTGGGAACATGTATCCGACTTTAAGTTACATTAATAAAAGGTAACAGAAAAAGAAACATTCAAACCTAAAACATTTTGAACTTTCATTAAAAAGGGTATTGGAAAGTTTGAAGTAAGCAGTGGGATACGATACACAGAAATTAACAGATATCACAAAACCAAGCTTCACAGACAACAAACACAGCAGATTTATCAGTTGCATCAATCAGGTCGTATTTTACACAGAATAACAATTCAGTAACATGAACTAAACAGTTCCCATGGCTGAAGCAATCATACTCTATGAAACAGACACATTCAACAAGGAGTTTCAATTATAATTACAAAACACAAAGCTGGACAAAATTCGGCACTTTTTAGGAATTATTTTACTCAATTATCTACCATGGAATCAGTTTCAAGGAACCTGGAATATTAAATGTACACTTTTACCCACTTTCAACACAAACTTAAACAGAATCTGGCCCCGCTACAACATTTATGATAAAATATATACACAATGTATACTCTTATTTATCCACAGTTAGGCCTTTGTAATGAAACCACAAGCCCCAACTCAGCATATATTACAATCACCTCTTCATAGAAACTAATTCTAACCTATTCTTTCATGATACATATACATGAATATCCTCATCACATAGATCTGTTACTAAATAGTTTTAAAATTATTTTCTGTATACAACTACATTATTTTACATACATATCACCCTGACAATAGTTTTACTATAATATCATAAAACCGTAATTTCTAAAAAGCAACGAAAATCATTAACAGCTCAATGGCCTGTCACTGTAAATAGGTATGTTATACATGTTATTCAAAATGGCCAGATACTTTCATGCAATATCATCATATACAACTTAAACCTTAAATCTAAAAAAAAAAGTATTAAAAAAAATGTCTACAATGTTAAGTTGCTTAAATTGATATTACTAAACAAAGTACCCCTATGGTATGCAGTTTAGTGAACTGATTAAATTGTTGGTTTCAAAAGGTAAATAAGAAGGATGTACCAGCTATTATAATAACAACTGAAAGTGTTGTGTCTGATCCTAGATATATCTGTATTTCCATAATGACAAAAGCACCATTGTGATTTCAACTCTGTCCCATGTAAACAGTTCGACCTACTACACCATGTGTACCGTAAGTGTAAAAGAAGCACTACTTTATGAAACTGAATGCAGATCTCTACAGCACCATTAAAAACCAAAACTGTTAACTGCTCAGTAAAAAGGCCTAATGACATATTATTATTACAATGTATTATTAACTCCAGTCGAGTACATGGACCCACATATAGCCTTTTTACACAGCCAAAAGGTCTTTAAATAAGCTGACTTTGAACAGTCAAGCACCGCTGTCTCGAAGTCTTAAGGGACTGGCAAAAAATACTGACGCATCCAAAAATGGACACATCCATTTTAGTCACGTAGAGTTATAAACTAGACTTTAAGTCCGTACACACCGAGGCTTTAAGAGGTTTGGTGTACGCAGCTAGTATTTCCAGCTCTGATCATGAACTGTTGGCGAGAGGCTTTAAGAGGTTTGGTGTACGCAGCTAGTATTTCCAGCTCTGATCATGAACTGTTGGCGAGAGGCAAGTAAATTTTTCAAAAATATCGACTTGTCCGTTTCATTTTTCTCCCGAGAAGTGAACATTTTATCAAGACAATTGAAATATCACCACTTCCATATTGAGTAAACAGGGGTAAAATAATTACATAATATTATATTGAGTAATTTTGCCATGATCAAGTGTCGACCTCGATATATCCGCAATATCGAAACAACAGAGTTCGAGACAACCGAGTTCGACTGTATTTTGAAATTTTCAGGAGTATGGTTCAATTACTTTTGAAAAGACAAGTACCATATTCCTTTTATCAGTAACATCTGACATGGGGTAGACATATTGTAAAGAATATCTTTCCTTATCAACAAATCAGGAGACATTTCTGACCTCCTGCTGTCTTTCAGCAGCCCCCCCCCCCCCAACTGTATTCTGTACCACTAATTTAGATATAGCTAAATTAGTATAAACATTCAACACGCTTCCATTTATAGATTTAACTATCTGAACAACCATGATGTTTTCTGATTACCATGTATGTACAAAACAAACCAGAAAATATATGAGTTGTGAACCATTGATTATTGATTTAGCGTGGTTTTCAGTAATTTTTCAACAATATCACCACAATGGTACCTACATCATGTCAGGGACCAATACCTGGGTTGAAAGAGAGGTACACAGGCAGGATTCAAACCACGAAGGCCAAGACTAGCCGATTACTGGGCCGACATGCTAACCACTGCACCATCTTACACCCCCAGATGAATTTTTATCAAAGTAAAACCTTATTGTACTACAGGAAGCTATCTTCAGCATCTAAATGCTTTCAAAAAGCTGCTAGGTGAAGAAATATTTCACGAGATTAATCTAGAGAAGTGGTTTACACATCCTGATAGTATCATTCTTGTTTTGAACCGTTAGTATAGGGTTTTAATTTCTATAATTTATATTGACACAAGAAGACACCAGAACAGAGAATCTCTTTATCCCAATCATAGTATTTTCACAACCTAACAATATTTCTACCAACATTTGTGCATATTTGTAAATCCATTTTTAACTTGGTCAAACAGTTTAAATATTTTTTTATGAACCTAAATTCTCTTAAACATCAAAATATATTGTAAAGTGTAATGAATTTGAATGCGATAATGCTGAATGACGATGAACTCTCCAGGATATAGTACAAGACTGACCTAGGCACTATGGTTTACCACAACCTGTCTTCTATGGAAAATACATTTCTGTAAAATTAATATCAAATGTATTCTCTAATAATACTCATAATTTCACTTAAACTAAGCTATTACATCTCGTCACCCAGTCATTGCTCTAATCATGGACCATTCTTACCTTATTTTCAGAACAATGTCTCAACTCCCTGGGCAACATACAACCTAAACTCCCAACCAGGAATTTTCCGTAGACCACTCCTAATATTTATGCATAACGGGTTCCTTGTGCCTGTACAAAGACATCACTAGGGCTTGTGTCACCCGCTGCGGTAAATCATGGTGTCACCTCCACCCACCCTCCTAGATACACTTGGACCCTTAAATCCCCTTATCAAAATTTAGAGACAGAAATCTGGGTGTCACCCCCTTGATGGTGCCGCCCAATGTGGTCTGCATATCCCCCACCTCCCCCCCCCACCTCCCCTCCAGTGACGTTACTATGCCTATTGTCTCGTTTTCATTGTCATGCCAAGGTTATGCATAAGAGGTCTCTCTTAATCCATGAAAATATCAAAACATGGCCATAGGCACAAAGAACCCATCATGCAAAAATAGTAAGAGATGCTATTGGCCGAGTGACCTGGGCAAGTCCCAAGTTAACTGTTGCTCGAAAGACATACATAGTCTACACAATAAATATAAAGATTTTGAAGAGTATCATTCATGATATGTGAGGCTCAAGAAGATTCAGAGACTTCGTCGCATGTGAGAAAACTTTCAAACTATTTTATTGATGTTCTCATGTAGCAATTTTTCAAGGAATGACTAAGAGAATAAATTTGTGTATTTAGCTCAGCAAATGTTCGTCTTCGGCCCCCTGTTGAGAGCCTCAGCCCCTATCCAGTTGGGAATTCATGGTGCCATTCCTTCCTGACATTCCACCGAGTCACAGTAATGTAAACAGGGATTATTCAGTAACCTTGGATATATCTCTCTTGGCCCCATACATTGAGATGGACAAATTAGTTAGAATTAACGACACATGAAACTGGTCCATTAAACCCGGAGTTCATCCCATTTTCTGTACAATACTAAGTATACTTTTTTCAATAAATGGATTTGGTTTTTCACAATTTCCAAGACATGTAATGAGAGATATTTCTATTTTCTAATATCAGAATCCACTATAAACATTATTTTCTGAGCCACAGCTTTTATCATTCTTTGTACGCCAGATCAGGTCACCAGAGCTATCCCTCGCACTACTTTTCTGTACAATACGTCCCATTCGGTCTCCATGGATCCAAACTAGGATTAGGTTAAATGTACCAGACTCTTTCTTTACTGTCCGCTAACTTGATTAAAAAATTAATTTCTAGCAAATTTTTGCGAATTAGGAGACATAAACAACCATTCTAGTTTCCCTCTCGGATGATGTTCATCCACATTCACAATGGCTGCTATCACAAGAAGAGACATTATATATACAAATACTGATTCTGGTCATGAACAAACTGAGATGAAGTAACATGTAACAAATTCAATACAGCATCACCGACACAGGAAATGTGTGCCAACTTCCCTTCCTGTAAAATGTTCTGATTTATACAAGACACTATAATCTCCAGGTCTGTATGGATGTCAGATCCACTTTGCTGATCTTCACCCTAGAACTGACCTCAACCTCTAATGCCTTTGAGTGAGTGAAAGTGATTTGAGGTTTTATGTGGTTTTCGGCAATCTTTCTGCCACATCACCACAGTCTCACCAACATCGTGTCAGTATCGGGGCTCCTGTCTGTCCAGGCTATAAGAGAGGTGCCCCGGTGGAACTCGAACCACAACCGCCAAGGCTGGCATATATTGCTGGGCTGACACGCTAACAACGGCACCATCCTGCACCTCTCTGATGCCCTTCAATTTAGAGTTCAAGAGACAGTATGAATTTTTCTTTCTATGACACTTGGCAATTTTTCCTTATGTAACAGAATTTATTATATAAAAGTTATAATATTAAGAGGTATGTTCTAATTGTTACAAGTTTTGATATGTAAATAATGCAAGTCTTAGATAACAGTATATCTTCCTCTTCTCTTCAATAAGACTTGTCATTGACAATATACACTGCAATGTTTTGTTTCTGAACACAAACGTTCCTCGAATACATCTTTGATCAGCTACAGGAGTGGGTTTCTTTGTTCTTCAGCTGTAAGTTTAGATCCACACCCTCATTTTGGCACCTCTTTCAGAGTAATGCCTGCAAATCTGTCAGGTAGCGTGCACGTTGTGAAATGACTATACAAAGAATAAATACTTTGCGTGTTTTCATGTACAAAATAAACTCGTCCATCACTTGAAGCTTTGTGTCATTTCTTGGGAGGCGAGTAGCAGCCTGTAACGCAGTCGTAGATTACGTGATCGCACGTGGGAGTTCATGATCTCTTCCGTGCAGGATGACGGGAACCAGCCTCTTTCTCCATCACGGATACGTTCGCCTTCGTACCAATCTTAAAGAAAAGTATGTAATATATTTCATTTAAATATTTTAAAGGTCATTAAAGTTGAGTTGCACAGATGTTTTAGGTTGCATGGCCAGTCTATCATCCATAAGAGTGAGTGAGTGAAATGGATTTTTAAATTGCAGGGAGCAATATTTCAGCCATAGCGCAATGTGATGTGCAAGAGGCACATCAGGAAAAGGGACAACGCAAAATCGATAGTGAGAAAGAGAAAGCAAAATATCCTCATTTTAGACGACTCTTATGGCAAGCATGAGGATACTGGGGTCCTATTCTTTCAGGTATTAGAACGACCCCCCCCCTCCCCCCCAGGGTTTTATCCATAAGACCAGGGGTGGCACCCCCACCCCGACCCCTGAATCCACATATATTATATATATTTGTCCATGCAGTTGTAACTTCAGTACCACTGCTTGAGGAAGGGTGAGTGAGTGACTCTGGAGTAACGTGACTTTCGATAATTTTTCAACCATATTCACAGTCACTGGTTCGAGGGGGCTCTCATCTCTGGGCAACACGGCGGCGACCCGGGCGGTTTGCTTGAGGAAGACACTTGACATGTCATACTTCAATAACAAAGTTCTACGTATAATCTTTACACAACCTGACGAAACGTTTGTATGTCTGCAAGATACTCACTGTCATCTGTCTTCTTGAACACGTTCACAACATCAGACTCTTCAAGGCCGAGTTCATCAGGTTCCAGAGCATTATACTTCGTAACACACTGGACTTGAGGACAGTCTGTGGACCAAGTAACAGATATTAACTAAAGTCTGAAATAGTCAGTGAATCATTTTCAGCAATCTTTCAGCCATATCACCACCATCTCGCCAACATCACGTCTGTGTCAGGGCTCCTGTCTCTCTGGGCTGAACGAGACTTGCCTGAGTGGGACTCAAACCACAACCATCAATGCTGGCAGATTGCTTGGCCGACACGCTAGCCACTGTGCCATCACGAGCTCCAAAAAGTCTGAAATATATTTCAGCGAGTGATTTGGGATTTAACATGGTTTTCGGTAATCTTCCAACCATATCACAATGGTGACGCCTGCTTCACATCAGGGGACAATCCCAGGGCTGAAAGAGAGGTACCCAGGCATAATCCAAACCACAACGGTCACAATACTGTGCTGACAAGCCAACCACTGCACCATCCCACATCCTTAAAATTTATTTGAAGAAGGCTTCTGCTGAGAACTGTTGTGGACTTGAATCCTTCCCTTCTTCTGGGAGAGTGAGTGAAATGGATTTTTACATTGCAGGGGGCAATATTTCAGCCATAGCGCAATGTGATGTACAAGAGGCACATCAAGAAAACGGACAACATAGGATCGATAGTAAGAGAGAAAGCAAAAGATTCTCATTTTAGACAGCTCTTACGTTAAGCATGAGAATACTGGGGTCCTATTCTTTCTAGTGTTAGAGCCACACCCCCGGAAACCTCACAGGATTTTTATAGATAAACTGTCAAATGTGTCCAACAGTTTGGCCAATGAAATGTATACAATCAATGGTTATCTACATTCAATAAAATACATTAATACAGAGTGAATATTTTTTGTTTTGAAATTTTTGATTAGCAGTTTTGCACTCAGGACAGAAATGATTAGCATTTGGTGCTAATTGATCATCATTTTATTAGTACCTGATTAGCAATCAGCTGAAATTGACCAGCAAATTGCGATGCGAACCCGAACAAAAAATACCCTGGAGAGAGAATTTTTTGTTTGAGTTTGCATGACAGTTTAGCATCACAGTCAATTTCATTTTACTGCTTATCAATTGCTCTTTAAAATTGTGATCAATTTGGCCTGAATACTAATCACCGACGTTTGGAGGTGCGAAAATGCTAAGGTAAAACTTCCAAAAGTTCGAAGGGGCAAAAATAATTACTTTTTGACATGTTCAAATTTAGAATTTGAAATTGTGATAATTGCAACCAAAAAGCAAATAAAAATTCGAAATTTTAGAGGTAAAATAAACTGATTACCTTGACAGAAATAGTAACCTTACACAATTTTAGATGTTCAAATGGTTGGAAGTTTTACTGTAATCAGAAACTAAAAAAATATATCATGTACCGGTATGCAATGCTCTCCTTTTCCGAAATTTGGAAATGGACCCTGCAAAGATTTAATTTTCATCAGACTGACTCTTGTAACATTTGCAAGAAAAGGAAAATATTTATGACTTACTCATCAACATCTTCAGGCACAGGTGGTGGTACTGAAACATGAGAACTTAAGGTGAGTCACTTCACCGTAAAATGTGTCCACACGGCTTTACCCTGATAAGAATATACATGGGACCCATACTATTTATTTCTAGGGGCCCCAAGATAAGAAATATAGGTCTCAGTTTCAGTAATTGACATGCTCAATAAGGTAGTTGTAATTTATGCATGTCAATATCCCAAGATTTGGAATGAACTTTTGACGCATGTCATTGTGTCTAATAGTAATAGATAGGTTTAAGGTGACATCACGGCTCCCATGATTCCTCGCGGTGTTAAGTTTTTGCATCCCAGTAAATATGCAATACAATTTCTCAAATACAAAATTATTTTTAAAAGAATTGCCTAACGAAAAGCAACAAAAATGCAATTGTTTAAAAATGCGTTGCACAGTATGGAACTCTGTAAAACTGCAACTGCAAAATGTGCCGTAGAGTATGTTACTCAATTGAAAGTATGAATACCCAACTATGTAAAAAGTTAAAGGGTAAATATCCCATTGTAGAAAAAGCATATCTGCAGCTCCGTCTTATGGTATTCATTGTGCGTCTATGGAGGGTTAACTGAGGTCTTCTTGGTTTTTTAAAAACTTTTTAGAATGTTCCACAAACCTTTTCAGCTGGTATTCCAAACTCTTAGTGCTGTTTAGTAAAGTTCTACATACCTGTCAACTCTCAGGGTTTAGCCGTGAGACTCACGGTTTTTAATCAAATCTCATGCACGGTCTCGCTTGTAAACGCTTTCATGATTAATTCTCAAGTCTTACGTTATTTTCATGGATGAAATTCAGAAACGGAGCAGAATGACTAAAACTTGGCAATGGCACAGCAATGAAACCCATCACGAGGCCATTTCCTGAGTCCCCTTC